>JANPXK010000659.1:0-73431 GCA_024704745.1 Rosa lucieae
TGTGTGAGTAGTTCTTCAAATCTCAAAACACAATATAAAGAAAAGAGGAAAAATGGAGGAAGAAGATGGGAGAAGAGAATGAGAAAGAGAGCAGCCCAAAGGGGCTGCCTCTGTTTTGGTACCGTGGTGCGCGGCTCTGTGCTAGGTTTTCTCTCGTTCTCTGAGATAGGAAGAGGAATATATATGGGGGTTAGGTTGATCTGCTTCAATGAGAGGATGAGAGGATAGATTGGATGGGTGGCTGTGATTGCAAGAGAAAGAGAATGGACGGACCAAATATCAAGTCTCAGTCTAAGAGTAGATAGAAAGGTCACGTGGGCTAGGCTTTAATTGTGAGAACCATCAGCCACCGTCTGCACTTTTTAGAGTGAATGAAGATGAGAAAAGAAAGCTTAATGCCATGTGTCATGGGAAAAAATATAAAAAATAAAAAAACAAATTTTCATAGGCGCCCGAGCCCTCTTTAGAAGTTCTTTTTCCAAACTAAACGTATCATTTGGTGAACAAATTAGAAATGGCGTAGCCAAGTAGAGATTCTTTCTTCACCAGGTGGATATTGAAATTGTGTTGATGATGATGTTGATTGACCCGGCAAAATACAAAAGCGTTATCTCTGGATTTGGAGTTATGTTCAGGGAGCAAGGAATTAGAGGTTTCTTTAGGGGTTGGGCGCCCACTTTGATTGGTTACAGTGCTCAGGTGCCGGCAAGTACGGCCTCTTCGAGTTCTTTGCCGTTCGCCAGAGGTTTGTCAGATGGGCTACCAAAGTTTATCAAATCCGAAGGCGCTCTCGGGTATGATATGAATATATAATGTTACTCAGAATTGGCACTAGCTTATTATATGTAGTAATTAATATATATGGAATGCCAGAACTTTGGTTTGATAATTACTGCTTTGATTGTCTTACAGGTTGTACAAAGGGGTTGTTCCTCTTTGGGGACGCCAAATTCCTTGTAAGTTATGCTTCTCTATCCGTCACAGTCTAGCAACATAACATGATCATGCTTGTTAAGACTCATTATCTTCTGGAGTTATTGTTGATAACAATTACTTGGTGGGTTTTGTACAGATACAATGATGAAATTTTCAACTTTCGAGAAATTTGTCGAGCTCACTTACAAGCATGTGATCCCAACACCGAAAGAGCAGTGCAGCACACCCTTGCAGCTCGGAGTGAGCTTTAATTGCGTGTGGATATGTGGCTGGTGTGTTCTGTGCTGTTGTTTCACACCCTGCTGATAACTTGGTGTCTTTCCTCAACAATGCTAAGGGGGAAACTGTTAGTGATGTGAGTCCAGTTAATGTTCATATAATCATATATATAAACATTAAGTAGCCTCATAGTTGTACTTGGTCATCTTTTGTTAATGTGCCAATTTTAATTGATGTATGTTGCAGGCTGTGAAGAACCTAGGAGTGTGGGGTCTTTTCACCCGGGGTCTTCCTCTTCGTATAGTCATGATCGGAACCCTTACTGGAAGCCAAGGGTATCTATGATGCCTGCAAAGTTTTCATGGGCGTGTAAGCTTTCGATCCCTTCATTTTTTGTCGTGTCTCTTGACTCTCTTCTATGTTATATCCTGATCTTATGCTTTCAAGACTTCATATTTATGGGGCATAATTGTTCTATTTCAGACCAACTACTGGCGGCGCCGCTTCCGCTGCCACTGAGCTTGAATCCAAAACTGATGGATGTCAAACCACATTCTTTTAGTTCAAGGAATTACATACTATCAAAAGACTTCATACTATCAATTCTACCGATAGTCATTTTTTATTTTTTGTTACTTTTTTTGTAAAATTATCATCTCAGTTAGTCAAAAACAAAGAAGGCAGCAGATTATATTTATCAGGGATTATGCGGAAAGCCGAGTTTCTAACTTCTGAGGTTGGCATCAAGAGCTTTAGGCTCTCTTCTGTTCTGCCATTGGGAAGGCATGCTGGAACAACATGTTCAGTTCCTGGTTTGCCTTTTCCCAATGAATTATGTTCTCCTGAGGAGTTTGAGTGCAACGTAGCCGGCAACTTCTTAACCAGAAGAAAAGATATTGTCAAATAAAACCTTCATATATTAGAAGTTATAAAACTCAACTCATTACTACATTATGTTCTTTCAATCACAATAACAACCCTTCCACATGCATTGCAATCCACTACATTACATCAATCAATCCAGCAACATGGCCGCTGCTAATAGTTATATGTTCGATCTTATTGTTAGTTTAATATAACTTTGACTAATTAGGCTGATCTTTTATAACAATCCCGTAAATAACAACAATTCACATCAACAAAGCTTGAAGCCTTCTCTCCACATTAAGCATATCTTTCCTCATTTTGAAGCGACTGACAATAGTTGCAGGATTCACATTTTCAACATAACACCTTTCAACGACCATTCTGACCACCTTTACATGCTCAAGTGAAGTTCCCGCGGCAGTCACAGTGTTTCCCTGTTCATCGGCACATGTTAAAAATCTTTAAATTCATAGTAGAGACAAGAAAAATAAGTGCGCAATGTATAATGTATCAGAATCACACAGGAATTGTAACCTTACGTTAACATACAGATGACAACTCATCAGGCATGCAAGGTCCTGCATCCAATTTATATTGTTAGCAGAGAGAATTAACCACGGTAAGTACCTACTAAAAAGTGAAGATAAGGAATGCCTATTTATCCTTTCATTCTTTATTCCATTTGTCTAGAAGATCAGAAGACATAATATAGGACTTTATGTACCTTTAAGTTGTCCAAGAACCTGGTCCTCCGTTTATCAAATCGCTCCTGAAAAGGAAAAAAGAAAGAAAAAAAAGTAGCTAGAGATTAGAAGATGAGAGAGCTTCTATTACGGAGAGAAGAAGAGTAGTTATGCAGCAGAGCAACTATGTGAAGGCTCATATAGCTCATGTTATTTCCATTCTAACCTGTTTCACTAAACGTTAACTCAACTCTAAACCTTTTAAATCACCAAACTAATTACATTTTAAAAATTAAAAGGCATCACGAATGCACAACTAGAGGAAAGGCTTAAATGTTACTTTATTAAGTTCAGCAAAAAATTTCAAAGACAGCAGAGCTAAGAAGAATGCAATACCCACCTTCTTGATCCCATGTATTGCGGCAAGCCCACCTTCTTGATACCCAGTTTTGATGTGGTCATGATGCATATCGCCATTCAATATATCAATTACCTGAAATAAAAACGTTATGCACTCTAATCAGAAAAAGAAAAATGTGCAGTTTGCTATGCAAGAGAGCAACATAAACATAATTTCTTATTTCAAATGCTTAAATTAATGTGTTGAATCAACCAAAAACAAATACAGGCGTGATTACTATTCGCCCTGAAAATACTGCTTATATGCTGTTGCCCTCTTAGATTGAAGATTGCAGTCAATGTTGAATCAACCAAAAACAAATACAGGCGTGATTACTATTCGCCCTGAAAATACTGCTTATATGCTGTTGCCCTCTTAGATTAAAGATTGCAGTCAAAGAACGAGAATAAACACCTTATTCAAAACAATGTAAATATCTACAGGTTTGGGGAATAAATATAATGTCGATAAAACAAGCTACCAAAAGCTGGCTGTTGTCAATAGAAAACCAATTGCAACACATACTGGCTTTTCAATTTGTTCACTAAATACCTAGAACTGCAGGTGAGAAGGTTTATATTCTGTTGTTAAATAAAACTGTAATTATTCTGCATTTTTAATTCTATACGCTAGATTTGGATGACTTGAACATGTTATGCACTCGAATCCCTAAAATAAAGAAAATCAATTGTAAAAGAAATGGCTGTAAACATAGACGCATGATATTTTAAATAAAGATGCAAAACATTATTTACAGGCTATTGCCAAAGAATTAGAGTGAGAGAATAAAAGGATGTGTGAATTGAATTGTACCACATATGTCGGAGTAGTAGTTTTGGACAGAAGCACAATAATCTCCCTAGCCCTGTGAATGATGTCTGGATCTTTGGTCCTTGGGGTGGTTGAGACAGTCATGTAAAGCTCAGCCTGTCATAATTTGACATAAACCACTGATTAATGTAATGTAATGTAAACCAGATCGATCGAGTAGAATTAACAAAGCTAGCTAGGTAGGTGTAGAAAGAACAAATTTCTTATGCATACCAGATTGAGTGTGTAAGAAATTCCATGCTCTTGTAAAGCCGATTCCACCTCCGGCCAAGCATCTTTCAACTTTGGTACTGCACAAAACAATTTACTAACTTGTGTAAGTCTTTAAGGAAAGTTAATTAGCTATGATCCTCGAATTACGTAGTACGTGACTCAACTGTGGTATTTGGAGAATGACTCCGTGAAGGAGGTCACTTCAGACTTTTCCGACTCCATGTGGTCGGAGTTTGGGCACGGCACCTTCGATTTGTGACCGGCGCCGATCTCCATCGTCACTCTCAGAGTTCTCTCTCTCCTCTATCTCTGCGCTTTTGTTTCGGCTTATTTTTCTTCCCCACCGCGAGTGTGTGAGGGGGATATATATACATCTGTAAGTGGGCTGTTTGGGCCTTGGGAAAGGCCCAGAACTTGCAATTTCTCCTTTGTGTTTTTTTTTTTAAACGGTTAAGAAATTTTTTATAAGAGAATAGGGTTTGTTATTTACGAAAATAACCTTGAAATACTAGAAAATTTTAGAAATCACCTTTAATTAAGAAGGCTAATTATGATAATTGCAAAATAAAGCAACTCCAATTTACACCACAAAGATGTCATAACAAAATTTTAAAAAAATTACACCACAAAGATTCAAAGAATTGAAGATTAATATAGCACATGGCTAGTTAGTGTAGCTCTTAAATCTTCCTGCAGGTTAGGTTGCTTGTTTCCAGTGAAGTGTGTTTACTAGTGGAATAATGGTTGGAGACTGGAAGTCGACTTGGTTCGTACAGCTCTTCAATGTGGTTCTAATTACTTGTTGCTTGTTTCCAGTGAAGTGTGTTTACTAGTGGAATAATGGTTGAAGACTGGAAGTCGACTTGGTTGGTACAGCTCTTCAATGTGGTTCTAATTACTTCTTACTTCAAAATTATATGTACCTATCTCTCAAGTATTTTACTGCATGTTGTACAAAACTGATCAAAATCCACCAACTTTCTTATGTATATAATTACTTCCTTAAAACATTCTCATAATTTTATTTCTCGTATTATTAAATTCCTAATTGTGCAGTTTGAAGATTGAAATTTGGGGGTGGGAATTAGCAACTTGCTATCATTTGCGGGAGTCTTAGCATCTTTGATGTACATACACTGATGCATGTATTCAGATAAATAAGGTTTGTTAATCATGTATCTTCAATCTGTCAATTAGGGTCGAATGTTTTCACAAATCAATTATTTCATATCAAAAGTGACACTTTCGATCACTCATGGACATAAAAAGTTAGTGATCGAAAAATCTTAACTCTACACCGTCAAGGTAATGTGAAAACCACATGTTCCTAAAATAATCGAACATACCATAATTTCACATATGATGCCAATTAGTAATAAATTACCTAGTTTTTCTAGTAGGATCAAACTTTCTTTGCCTTCTGCCCTTTAGTCAAATATGACTCCGACTTTCCTTGTTCTTTCTGCTAGTTGATCGATAGAAATCACAAAACCCTCACAAACATTTGACCAATACTCTTTTCCTTCTTCTTTTTCCAACTCAGAAGACATGCATTAAGCAATACTCGCATTTATAGAATTTGTCAATTTCACACATTAATTAGCCAGTAAGAATTACTGCTTATATTGTGATTTAAACATAAAATCACATAAATAAGGTACATAATTCGGTGTTGGTAGTTATGATTTCACGACTACTAATCTCTCATGTATACCTAAGAGATTGATAGGGCCGAGCACATACGAAGTAATCTACTATATGAAAAGGTCTAACCACCCTAATAATCACCATGACTCTCATGTATACCTAAGAGATTGATAGGGCCGAGCACATACGAAGTAATCTACTATATGAAAAGGTCTAACCACCCTAATAATCACCATGAAAATAAATGATCAACAAACATGATTTGTATTTGTCTTATTCATACTTCAACATATGTACCAAAGAAAGACTTGCTCACACAATTCATACATTGTCTTTATACCTACGTATGTATCAAATCAACGTTGATTTTATGTATGCGTCGATGGGATCTAGATATTACAACCTCTAGATAAAGAACAACAACAACCCAATTAGATTGGAAGTTGAAACCGCTTTATACAATCGAAATCAAAATTATTAGTACCAAGGCTACGCCTCTTGATTCTTTTCAAGTATCCTTGCACAAAATAACTTCAACTTTACGCTTGGTCCTGCTGAAAAACTGACGCCATAATCATAACAAAGGAGAAGTAACTGTTCTGACCATAATTCTTCACCGGCCCTTGTAAATATCTATGTTAATTAAAAAGACGTACGTGCATAGACTTGTATGATATGTGATCAATGCATATTGTAGCATAGCAATCAATGCATGCACAAAAGGTTGGAAATTTCGATATTATAATTTACGAAAATTTCAATTATCAATTGAAATATCAAAAATTATTGGGTGTAAAAATTAACTCTTAAAAGAATTGTAAATTTCGCTCAAAATTGGTGAACTCAAACTATAAAATTTTAGCAATTTCAAAAAGATTTAAATCCCTACGCATTACAGTAGTTAAATAAAATAGCAGTAGTAGTGGATGTGAAAACTGAAAATGGAAGGGTGCTGTACACAGAACAAATTAAAATTGGAACGCAAACAAACCATCTCATTTCAATAATTCATTTAGAAGAGAGAAGAGGGAGAGAGATAGCTACCACGTGATCTCACTGTCCCGTTGCTGTACTCCATTCGTCAAACACCCACTTTTCCTTTTTAAGGAAACCTGAACGCAGATAGAACTGAATTATGATCTTTCCACAATTACAGATCGCGATTTGATTCACTGGACCACTTTTTTAAGAGAGTTGAAAAAGAAAACCACTTCACAGAACCGAAGTGTCTTCCTCCCCTGCATATATGTCCTCACCAATATTATTGGACCATTGAACTGACCTAGCTGCCTAGTACTATATATACTAGTATATAAACCCTAGCTAAGTAGCGGAGTTTCTATCATTGGCCTTTTTCTCTCTTATTACTCAAACCAGTTGATAGCTCAGAGAGATCGATAGCTAGCTAAGTTTCATTGGCCTTTTGCCCTCTTATTACTCGAACCAGTTGATAGCTCAAAGATCGATTATGGAAAATCAAGGGTATGTTCCCCCACCTGACTCCATTGCCAGTCGCACACGGAGTCGTACTGCTGCTGCTCGTGCTGCAGCTGAGGCTGCTGCCGCTGTGGCTGCCGCTCAGGCTGCGGCTGCGGCTGCTGCTGCTGCTGAAGAACAAGAGGAGTGGGTAGGCGTCGGACAACAAGCTCCCCCAGTGAATGATCCTCCGGCAAACCCTGAAAATGCACAGGCAGCACAGCAACAGCACCTTGGACCTGCTGACATGGGTGGCGAGGTCGGCCACGTTGAACCTCCCATATCAGACACCGACACTGATGACTCCATTGCCACCAGAATGGCTCGCGATGCGCGTAGGGGTTACCCATACGCCAGAGGCGGTGGCGTCGCCTAATCTCGATCGTCAAGGTACGTGGCTAGCTATTTCTCTGGTTAGAACATTACATAAATATATTGATCATTAATATTTACAAGTTTCTAAAGCATCGTATGTATGCACATGTATTTTTGAATTTTGTTTCGATGATCAAAATGTGGCTTTCAGGCTTTCCTTGTTTTGTTGGCTTTTAAACAATATCAATTGATTTTTGGCAAATATATTATAATATATATAATATATTATATATCACAGTTTACTCTACTTAAGAGTTTTCCTCGTCATCGTCATAGTCTAATAGATTTCCATCAAGAGGTTTAACAGAAACATTTTACTGGACGCTTCTTTAATTATATGCATGTTGAGCTTATATTTGTGGGGTTTCTCTTTTGATGCAGATGGGGTTATGGCCGTTTGGGGTCTTGAAGAATCAGAATCTGAAGATCTACTGTTTCTTTTAATTACCTATTCGCTCAGTTAGTTATGGTTATTTTGCTAAATGGTCATGCATGCTTATGACAATATGACATGAACCTCTATATGATCAACTATGATTGCTTAGTTATGGTTATATGTAAGTTGAATGGTTATTCATGCTTTATGACATGAAGCCTATGAATATTTATGACTGCTTAGTTATGGTTATTAATTTTGCATATGGTTTGGGCTGTTTTCATGGTTACTTTTATAGTCATTTACATCTTCTTTAACAATATGTAGCATTACAAAGAAGTTTGTTCTTTTCTACTCGTTCTCAAGAGTACTATCGATCTCTTGCAAAATCAATTGAGATACAAACTGTAGTTCCAATAGACCGAGATCAATGCACGGTTAGTTCTGCATATTATAGAAAATACAGTAAGGTACGTGGTTATGAATTCGAATGTGCTTTTTGGTGTAGAGATCGATGCCCAAGGTAAATATTTTTGTTAGCTTATATAGGTTGGAGATGGAGACCAGTTTTGAAAATTATAATAAGGCTTCTACTTGATATAGATCTATAAAGTTTCATGATAGGCGAAGCTGAACTGATTTTAAATTGGAGTCCACCATGGACAATAACCAATATTTGTTTCTTATACATAAAGCCTCATTAAATCAAACTCGATCTCAGAGCCCTCATTTGCTTCTCTTCTTGTCCTTGACTGCTTGCCCATTTACATAAAATGGGAAATAGGTCTTAAGTCTTTCATAACTCTTTCTGACAGTAGTACCTCAAAGATATTGACTAATATTGAGTAAGATATTGTCTTTAAATACACTCATCATACACTTGAGTAGTGCGTTAATTTGAACCAACAATGTGCCAAGTGAGATTTCTTTACTAAGGAAAAAGTAAAAATTGAGTGAGAGGAAAAGGTGCAAAATGTTATTTCACAGAGATATATATGATGGTATCCAAAAAAAAAGAAAAAAGAGAGAGGTATATATCAATATATGAAGGAGATCAAAAATATTTTGAGCCAAAAGTTAGAATTTGAACTACTGCTTGCCGTAGCTGTAAGCCTGTGACTAAGTTAGAGCTAGGATATATCTGTGCTTTTAGTAACAGCTATCTCTGACAATTCTCAGCTAGCTAGCTTTGGGCAAGAGGTTAAGTTCAGTACTTTGTTGCAGAAAAAGAAAATTATGTGTGTGTGTGTATATATATGATGATGAATTCAAAATAAATAAATAAATAAAATATAAAAAGAGATATATATGATGGAGATCAAAAATATTTTGAGCCAAAAGTTAGATTTTGAACTACTGCTCTTGCAGTGCCTGTGACTATAACATAGCTAGGGTACATATTTCAGGATCTTTGCTTTTAGTAACAGATAGCTCTGACAATTCTGAGATAGCTAGCTGTCGGCAAGAGGTTAAGTTCAGTACTACTTTTGCAGGCATTCATAAATGGAATAAGGTTCTATACTATTATTGCTTCCATTTCAAGCACGAACCTTGTGGACATAAAATAACAGTAGAAAAAACTTAACCATAACGATTAGTTGATAACCATACTTATACTTCTAAGCACACTTCTTGTGTTAACATGATTCCATATATAGATCAGTGCTAAAAATCTATGGAGAAGAGTACCATACACAAAGTATCTTTCAATTCATAAACATATATAAATCCTAAGGCTTATATATAATCCGATCGCAATTTTTTAGTTTTGAAGAATCAGTTTATAATTCTTGATAAGAGCTGCAGGCTAGGGATTGATGCAGCCAGTGTCCCATTGTACATCCCACAATATAACAAATATTAGAAATTATGTATTACCTTTGAAGGTTCTTGTATTCCACTTATGTTCTATACAATGCATTACAAATTTGCTGTGTATTCGGCCCATTATTTGACTCGATCTGATCTCGAATTGAATGATATATATTGACGTACTCTCGAACCATGCAACTTAATTTGTGCATAAAAGCTCAGCAAGAATTTTGAAAGTAGCTAGGTTGGTAGGTGGTAGATGGTGAATTAACAAGAGTGGCAGGGTATTGTTGTAGGGTGGACTAGCTAGTGTGATGAAGTGGACTGGCATAGGTTGTTAATGCCCAGGACTATTTCATTTTCACCGACCTGACCATTCTTCTACGTCTTCATCTTCATTATCTAGTTTAGGTGTTTGGGCCTTCTGTTTTGGGTCTCGCGTGGGAAGTAGTACTAGTGACTAGTGAGAATCGGTGTTATATCTTTAGGTCCATGGATTAATTTCATTTCCATAGTAGAATTCTTTGTTTTAAACAAAGCCAGGAGAAACCCACACCTCATATTACTATTCAGATAAACAAAGCTTCTCAAGCTTGTTCTGTACCTGGAGCCCATCATGCATCTCGTACTCTTAAGCGCTTGACAAAGAGTTGCATGATAGGGGCTGGCCTAATTGGGACTGATGTTATACGACGATCCAGTCGATAACGTAAAATTAACTCAGGTACACAAAGCCTGAAGCTTTCCCTCCACGTACTTCAATCTCCTCTTTCCCCATTTTTAAGTACCTGACAAGAGTTGCAGGATTCACATTTTCAACAAAGCACCTCTCCACAGCCTTTCTTGCCACCTTTACATGCCTAAGTGAAGTCCCCGCAACAGAAACAGAGTTTCCCTGTTGAACCATTTACTGGAAATATTAAAAATCACTAACTTCATAGTATTAGTCTCGTCAATAGGTTCGTGACCAGAATAAGAAAATATGTACAGTGTATAACATCGGGATCACAAAGGAATTCTGTAAACCTTACGCTAACATACAGATTACAACTCTAACAGGTTTGCAAGGTCCTGCACGCATCCCAAATATGTACGTTGTTAGCAGAAAGAACTGATTGAGCACTGTAAGTACTAAATACATAGAATGTGTGTGAAGACAAAAAATCTGCTTAGTAATTATCTATATATTCCTTGTTTCTTTTGAGTTGGAAGATCAGTGAGCTAGGCACAATTTAAATCATTTTACTCACTGTTAAATTTTGCAGGAATCTGTTCCTCTGTTTAGCAAATCGCTTCTGCGAAAGAAAAAAAAAGGTAGAGATTAGACAAGATGAAAACTGATCGAGCTTTTACAACATTTCCATTATCAATTTCAGAGAGGTCTTGGATTTTCACATAGTAGCCATGCACCAGAGGGCCCACATCAAGGCTTATATATTACATATGTTATCCCCAACTATTAATTCCTGTTTTACTAAAGTCACCCAGCTCTAATGGTTTAACCAAATTGCATACAATGCTACTAGTAAAGGTTAACAAAAACATAAACATTACCCGATAAATTTGTATGCACTCATATATATGTAAGTTATCACATTCATAATTTTAATTAAAATGTAATATTGTACCTACCTCCTTGATCCCATGTATTGCGCACAGCCCACCTTCTTGGTGCCCAGTCCTGATGTACTCATGATGCAGATTGCCATTCAGTATTTTAATTGCCTGAAACACAAATGTTAGGCACTGAAATCAGAAACACCATACTAAGTAGCTCAAATTAATAAAAACTTGCAGTCTGCAAGTAAAAGGAAAGTGCAATACAAACAAAAATTCAGTGGTTTACAATAAGAAGATGAATATTGAAACGAAAAGGTAAAAGCACATGTGAGAACTATTCACCCTGAAAATGCTATTGCCCTAACAAATTAAGAACTGCAGTAATCAACGAGAAAATTGACACCTTGCTCAAAATATAACAAGCAAAGCTACCATGCATGGGTCATTAATTCTTCTAGTACTTATTAAACTGGCATGTATAGCATTGCTCAACCATATTAAACCACCAAATTGTGCAACACACCATGAGAAAGATGCCTTTTGATCTGCTAGAGTAGTGCGAAATTTAGCATTCCATTCCCAGACTTGGATATTCTTCACATTTTCAATTCTATACACTCCATTCCCATGATTTTCAACATGTTGTGCACTCAAATCGGAAAGAATTGTAAAAGAAACACATAAACTGAACCTGAGTTTTGATTAAGAGACAAGTATTGTGGCCTAGTAACCATACATAATTACATTGAAAGAAAGAAAACAAATATGAACCGTAGATGGTGGAACTTCAGTTCTGGACAGAAGTAAAATGAAATCCCGAGCCCGGTATATGATATCTGGATCCGTTGTCCTTGTGGTTGTTTGGACAATAATATAACGCCTAATTAACCTGAAGTCCATTCATAATTCGAAAATAAACCACTGATAAGATAACAAGAGCAGAGCTATTCATATTAACAAATTCAATGCGTAAGAATTTGAGCAGGTTGAGTCCGTAGGAAATTCCATGCTTTGCTAAAGCTGCTTCCACCATGGAAAAGGAATCTGACAATTTTGGTGCTGCACGCCTGCACATAGCAACGTCAACACACTTCAGTCTATGTAGAAATGTTGAACGAAAACAAAAACTGAAATGTTGTTCTAATTATATTTTAGAAAGAAAACTGAAATTTGGTTTCACCGAGAACAAACTAAACTAGGGAGAAATGTACACGGTATGGATAGAAGAAGGTAATGAAGGAGGTGAATTCAAAAGTGAGAGCTTCATTGCGAACGTCTTGTGGTGCACCTCCATTGTCGCGAGCGAGACACAGAGAGAGAAAGAGAGAGCGATCTAGTAGTTGTTTTTTCTTGCTTTATTCTTGGTCGCGATCCGAGGAGATTATATAGGGGAATGAGTGGTGAATGAGTGGTGAGGCGGTTCTGTTTTAGGGTTATTTGGGCCTTGGCTTGCAATTTCTTTAGAAAATACGAGGTAAATTTAAAGAAGTAAATATTAATTGGGTGATAAGAAACGTCCATATTCTTCTTCTCTTCACTAATAACACGTGCATTGCATGAGTATAAGCCTAATAAAGCATACTTAATTTGGAGACGAGCTAAAGTTGAAGCTTCTGTCACAATCTGTCACAATGTTTTCTGTGGCTTGTCGTAATTCTCTTATTGCCTTGCTACTCAAGGTTTCAACATGTTAAGCACTTAAATGATCAATAGGACGACAACAACAATGCTAATGATCGATTACTATGGCTTTTTATGAAAGACTCGGTGAAAGAGGTGACGGCTTCTTCATTCAACCAAGGGCCAGAGCTTTCCAACTCCATGTGATCATCATCGACATTTGAGTCGCTTCGATTTGTGGTGCTGTTCAAGTTTAACGAAGCCGTTACGTAGTAGAAGAAATGGAGAGTCGGAGACTTTCTCAAAAGTGAGTGCATTTTCCTATTTTCAGAATGAAGTCTTGTAATTCCCATCCTAATTTTAGCTTGATCACAATTGCAAGCCGTGTTGGTTGCTATGGAGTGGAACCGTAGTGTTTTTCATGATTGCGTTGCGAATGTTTTCGCTAGTTTCGGTTCACTGGGACTGATGTTGATGTTCATGTGTTAGCTTCCCCTCCCCATTTTCACTCCTGGACATCTTCTCTGTGGTTGCATCTGGTCATCTGAAGGCTACTGAACCAGAAAAAGAAAAGAGGAATTCTACATTTTTCTCACTGCTCTCCATCTTTGTGAGTAACGTCGGATTATTTTCATTTTGTTGAGATCCTATTGAATGATTCGAGTCTCCTGCAACAGAATCTTGTAGGCATAATAATAAACAAAACAAAAAACAAAAACAAAAAAACAAAAAAAAAAACTGATTTCCCTTGTATATATTATGATTGATGTTACAAAATTTTCTCACAATCAAGCATTTCATATACGAGAATGATCAAGATCTAGTCTAAAGAGGATAGACGGTATCAAACACGACTCTTGCAAAAATATGCCGAACCTCTGGCAGGCTGCCCTGAGCTAATGACTCGTAGTCAATCTTGCTGCCTTGCTTTGCCACAAATCCCAGCTTCCCACCCACTTTTACGCAGTTGAAAATCTGGGAGACCCTCAAAGATAATCCCCATGGTATAAATACCTGCAGCAAATTGACATCGAATAAAATAAGACTTGCCCTTTCCTTAAATTGAGATGAAATGCAAAGACGATGATGTACACACAAACAGGAAGGGAGAAAGGTTGCACTGACCAGATCAGAAAACGGTGCTTGTGGGTATGCTGCCATGGCCTCTGAAACAATTTGCTGATCAGTCATATGATCGAGTGCCAGCCTAAAAGATGCCTCAAGATCCTTAACCTCTTTATTACATGCTTCAGAGTCCAAACTCTTCGGTTCTAATAATTCATGAAAGCTACCGTCATGTGGTTTAGTGATAGTCCTGGCTATGTCCACTGCTTCTGACATATCTCCACCATTGTGAACAGCAAGGGTAAATGCAGCAACCACCAACGCATCTCGAGGTTGTTCGGAGAGTGCTTTATGCAATGCTAAGATTGCAATCCTGAAAGTATAAACTTGTGATGAGCCTCCCTAGGTCATAGTTGTAATGATCTTGTAAGTATTTCCCTTTATCTCACATATACACAAGAATCATGCAATTCAATCTGCTTGGATCACTGTCAGATCAAACTTATTTTATTTAGCATTCTGTTTACATTAACATCTTACCATAAGCTACTGTGGCACGGCTTGTCCGGTGCAAGAAGTTTATCCAAGTTAGAAAAAAGGGACTGCAAGTGAAAACCAGAGAACAAATAAGTCATTACCTTCTTAAGTCAAAGAAACTTCAAACTATAATCAGATCTTGTATAAGAATGTAATAAGTAACTGAATGATGATCAAAAGATAATTACCAAAAGCATGTTAGACCTTTTGTCTCATCTTCGAAATCCATGGCGAACAAAATATGCTGCCTGCAATATGAAAATGTATTAAAACCTGTACTACTGTGCTGGCAACTAGGAAACTCATTCAAATTTAGAAAATACATACCTGGATGGGTAGAAGTAGTTCCAGAAGTCCAAATTTCCATAATAATCGAAGGGAAGCTTCAGCAGAACCATACGCCATCAAATAATTCATTTCCATGAGGATCCTTCCCTAAAGTATGAAGTACTGAATGAGTAATCCAACTTGAGTGCAAAGGAAATTATAAGCTCAAAGAGCTCTTAAACTACCTTATCAAGCCTAAGAATTGAGTAGGATAAATTTTTAATAGAATTAGCTGTTTCCTTTGAAATACGGAATCCTAAACGAGCAGCAATTCTTATGGCACGTAGAATGCGAGCTGCACAGTAATTGGAATCTGATGTTAGTGTCTCCATAAAGACGGGAAAGTGTTCAATATGTGCGCATGGGGGTGTGTGTTCTATAAAACAATGAACTAAGCTTAGCACTATCAATGTATAGAAAACACATCAAACTGAAAACATAAGCTCACCACAATCCTCTCGAAATGAAGTACTTGCTGGTACAACAGTTTGGACCTAGCTAGGCTCACAGAAGATGATGTGAGGACACAGATTTTCAGCTAGTCTAAAGTAATTTAAGAAACCAAAACTTCTAAGAATAGAAGCACACTTTAGCTTTTCTAAGATCTTCTATTCCTCCCAAGTAGTCATACACTATCCTTGCATAAGGATCAAACATCAACCTGCAAGAGATGAATAAAGACTATAAGAAATATAAAGAAGAGTGAAACTGCAACTTTCAGGTGAAAACGATTTGATAAACAACCCGTTAATTGTAAAGTCACGCTTCAAACAATTGCTCCAACGCATAAAATCCTTGTCATCACAGCGTACAGGTTTTTTAAAATCACTACTTGAGTTCCTACCAAAGCTTCGTGCACTGATGCTAAAACTGGAAACCTAATACGAGCACAACAATTCACTTTAGATTAGAACTCTGTGTATGTCTGTCTGCGCATGTTTGTATAAAAGTCACGTAAGATACTAACACAAGTAAATAAAATAAGCCTGACCTTTTAGAGATCATTACGCAATTAAAAATGGGAATGATTTAAGTTTGAATTTGATGGTCCAGGATACCAGGACTGATTACCTCTAGTTATTTACTAAGACCTTACTCACTCTATATAGAAGTGAATTTTCTATGAATGCCCATATAATTATAGACAATTGCGATTTGTACATTTACAACAAAATAACCCACCTCCACTACCGTATCACCAATGTGCACATGAGATATAGGAAACCGCCTTCCAACTACTTGGCACCAAGAAAATGTTCTCGTCACCTGAAAATATCATTTGCAGATACTACAAGCTAGAACTTATGACATCAAAAACCAACTTTCAAATAACGTTTCAGAGCAAAACCTCTCTCAATTCAGCTGAAGTTAAAATGTCAAAGTCCTTTGGCGTGCGTTTTAAGATAAGATCCCTTACACAACCTCCTACAAGGTATATACCTCAAACCCTGCAACAGAACATAAAATGACAATAGCAAAAACTAGTGCCAATGCAATTCAACAGTCAACACCATTTAAAACACAACTCAATGCTCACCCTTTCGCTCTAGCACATTCAAAACCTTTCGGGTCGGCTTGTCAATCATAGAACTACTAATCCCAACCTCTTTCGAATTCAGCTTCTTCCACTGTGGTGCCTTCCCATCTCCTTCATCCCAACAAAAACTAAACGTAAGCCTTACAACCCATTTTAAATTCCAAACTACAATCCCAAAATCCAAAAACATGAAAGTTCAAAACTTGCTCATTCCACTGGCTGAATCATTGGTCTTGTTGTCCTTAGAACGACCCTCTTGCTCATCAATCGCCTCCATGGCCGCAACGAAGTTCAACTGAACCTGAATTGAATTCAACCTAAAGCTCAAACGAACCCAATACACAAAATTCATTGCCCAAATGTAAAAACAGAGGCGCCTGCGAAATTTCCTTGCCAATGCATTGAAAGGTGGGAGTGAGGAGGTTGAAATTGGGTCGGTAAGCAAACCCTAAACTTGAAATCGCCATGCGTGAGCTGAATCATTCACTGTGGGGGTTTTAGATGCAGAGCTTAAACCCTAAAAGTCTGAGGTTCACTGGAAATTGTGTAGAAGATTAAGTTGGATGAGCTGGGCTACATGGACTATTACTCACAACAAACCTAAGTATTGGGCCTCACAAGAAGTGAAATAATATTATTGGGATCAGTCCAGTAGTTTCGGGCCAGTTTCCTAACAACTTATACATGGATTCAATTTTGAGTTTTCTCCACTACTCCCAATTCTGAGGTCTCCGAATTTCAAGGAGCCTCGGGATTTTCTTTTTTAAATTGTTCTTCAAAGGCTTTTTAGTTCCAGAGACTAATTCATACTGGAGGATAAGAGTAATGATTGTATGGTCTAGAATTACTACGTGTTTGTAATTTCGATAAGTAAGATGACGACATGTGCATTCAAAGGGCAAGAAGAAACAAATAAAGAAAAATGGATCAATAACCAGCAAAGCAATGTCATATCGTCCAATCAAAATATCAAGAACCATGGACACATGATAGTCTAGAACTACTGAATAATTTTTTTTTTAAATAAAAGAATTGGGGTGGTGAGACAAATTGATGAAAAATTCATTCCCTATTTTAGTACGGGTTCAATTGCATTGCATTAGCACACTAATTTTGCAGTACCATATAGACATTTTCTTCATTAGCATGTTGATTTATTGTGTATGCGGGCTTGCTTGATTAAGTAAATTCTGATATTTCTGCAATCACAGGCTGTGCTTCTTCTGCAGGAAAAAGAAGAAGTGAACAACACCGATTCAGGTCGATCATGGTGTAGGTAATTGTAGGAAATAAAAGAGAAGAAGAGAGGGTTGTTTTTATATCTCTATCTTGTTTCATATTCTAGCTAGTAATGTAGAAAACTAGAAACTAGAAGGGGATGAACTTTTTTCTCCTAATTAGTACGTGTTAGTCTTTGTCTCCTGTTGTAGACTTGTACGTAGTAACATAGAGGGATGAACTAACATCTCCTAATTTTAATTTTATGGTGTCGTTTATAATATTTTGTTCGTTTCCTTTGCGGGTTCTTTCAGTACCTTATGGTTCTTCCATAGCTGAAGAATCCGATATCTTAGGTCATCTATTCTAGACTCGACTGCAAATCAAAATGTAAACTATACCGGCTTTGTCTAGAAGGTGATGGAATAACGTTCATTTCTTTGAGTTTAAAGAAGACAATATCTGGAAACTTCATGCATGAAACCGATTGAAGTCTGGCCATCTCTTAGTCCTCCAATCAACAAAAACTACGATACTTCACTTTTTAGACTAAATATATAATAGATTGAGCATGAGTTCAATGTCATTTAAAATGAAAAACGAGATCGGCAAATCCATCTAAGTTAGTAGAGGCTGTGATAGAGAGAATTGCAAGTTGGAGAAAATTGCAACGCTGGCATTGTTTCTGGCATTGCCGCAAGTTATTATTGCAGATTGCATGATTGGCTCGCGCTCTGCCGACTGCAATAAGAAGGTGGTGCTTATTCTGCCAGCAAAAGAAACGATGAACAACACTAATCAAGGTGGTGTAGGAAATAATCAAGGAATGAAATCTATCACTCTGGAAAGTTCAATCTCTTGAAAATTCATGCTTGAAACTGATAAATTTGGCCTACTCTGGTGCAATCAAATAAAATCCGCAATTTGAATAGACTGAGGATGAGTTCAATGTCATTTAAAATGACAACCAGATTTGCAAATCTATCTTAAGAATTATTTCTGAATGTTTCTGAGCTGCTCCAATGAGTTGAACAACGGCGGAGGATGGAAACAGAGAGATAAAAAAGAGGCGGCCGGTTGGGAGGGGGGTCGTAACTGGGCAACTAATCTGATACCTTTTTAGTCTCTCCTTGCAATGGAACTTCACAAATGCATGACATCTTTGGTGTCATCATTGCTAATGACCTGTGCCCCAGAGCACACGTATGTATCTTTATATGTATACTGTTCAGCCGAATATGTTAAGCATGCCTACTTTCATAAAACATAGTTCCAAAAAGCTATCACCTTATCAGCTTCCAACCAATAGCAAAAGGGTAAAATGATTATTTAATGTAACAATACTAAGATATAATTCTTGAAAGGGGCAATGGGAAAATAAGTATATGTTGAGTAAACAAATTCACAGCCAGGCAGCCAACTGAGGTTCTCCACTTCCAATAACATTTCACAGATATTAAATACTACATGTAAATATAGCACACCACACAAACGTCTATGCTTTCATCTTCATGTTATTTATACTTGATTGGGAAAAACCAAGTAAAAAGATGCAGTTCAGAGAACTGGATGCACTGTTAACATAGTTCTAGATTTTGAAGCACACTTGGATATACAGTGGGGAGTTTCATGCCTGGGAAGGCACTCTCAAGCTTCACGGCCCATGCCTTGCTCTCCAGGAGGAATCATAACCAGAACGGGTTGAGCACTAAAACCGGGATGAGGCAACCTTCGACGGACCTCACGACCTTCCTGGCAAAGGGCACATTGATGGCAGCACAAATGAGTCACAACATCACAGAAGGCCTCACACTGTTCCTCATCCTCATCTCCCATTGATCCGCAGCACCTATATGCTTCACAGCCACCCTGTTTGTCACCAGAAACCAAACACACACACATTCAGAATGTTTCCTCTTTGATGTTCCCCTTAAATAATTTATGCAAGAGAAGGAAAAAGAGCCAGATGAAGACATTATGGACTTTGCCAAGGTTATACAGGGCAACCTCCATTATAAGAATATAAACACACACACACAAAAGGGAAAATATAACTTGCCTGGAGGTTGAACTTGTGGCGCATAGCAGTACGGTTACGAGCTGCAAACCATGGTGCAAGGCAGTTCAAACCAAAGGCATATCCAATTAAATATAGACCAGAGTAAGTCAAACAGTGAGATGCAAACGAGCTCCCCATAGAAGAAGAAAGTCTCTCGGCAGTGGTTCCATACAACACACAAGGAGCCACACTTCCAAGAAGGCCTAGAAAGATGTCATGACCATTAGTAAGAAAATTGTAGATAACATGTAGTAATGACAACTGAACAAGAATAACTACAAAAAAATCTGATCTTATGATCTAAAAACACTGATTTTCCAGTATTAGCCACCCAGCTATCCAACTCCTATTCCAGGTACACAACTTTCATATCATCTTGTGCCATTATAGAAAAGTCCTGGACTAGGAGGTTTGTTGCATTACGACTTCATGTTTCTATACAAGCAAAAGCTAGAATAAACAGGTCATTTCTTTAATCACACACTTTCTAAAATCTAGTCATCATACAAACGTATATCGTTTTTACGCTGGTAAACCACAATCCAACAATCTTCTAGAGTACAGAGTCACAGTACCCTTAAGACTCGAAGACAATCAATTTCAAATCTTCCAAAACCATGAATTGAGTAAAAAAGTTTGCGATCCAACCAATAGTGAATGCGCCACAATATAGAATAGTATACAAAAAAAAAAAAAAATTTGTCCGTTACAGAATTACAGTATTTACAATATGCATAATTTTTCCAGACAAATCCCAAAATTCCATCCTTTGTATCAAGAAGGATAACGCAGAGATATCCAATCCAAACAATATTGCAACTGAAAACTCTATATTAACCGATATCCGGCCAAATTGCAAAGCATTCTTATCTCACAGATATAGTCATTTGCTCCAATTAAGATACCAATTGAGCTAATTTATCAATACCAAAATGCAATCAAGATAGTCATTTGCTCCAAGATCCAGTCAAAATCCAAAGCTAAAAGAGGAAAACAAAAAACTCACAAACTTCAAGATCACTGCTACAGAACTCATCGTTGCGGCCAAGACAGGCAAGAAGGTCCGAGTCCCACTGGCTCCGGCCCATGGGCTCACCGACCACCACGCTGCTGTGAGTCAACGACATGTTAGAATATGTGGACTCAACATCATCTGACATTACATTAAGATAAAACCAATCGATTTAATCCTATGGAAATAACAAGAAGAACATGAATACAACTCTAATTCTGGTTATCTATTGAGGTGTGTATCTCTCAATAGAAGTAGGAAACTCATTAGTAATCAACTTGTATTACATCAAGTATTTGTGATAAATTCTAAGTCTCCTATCTAGATAAACATGAAGCAGTGTTGGACTCCTTATGGGATGAGTCCAACTCGTGGTTTTGGCCAATATAAATAGGGAGCAAAGTCCATATATTCATCACCGGTTTTAAGCATATAGTTCAGCCCCATTCTGAAGCTTTTGGTGTTGACTTACAGAAGGCTTCTTGCTCCAATTCTGCTGCTATTCAACCTCGTTCCAGTTGCTCAAGATGTCGAACCTAGGCCAAGCTGTTTCTGCAGGGATCCAGAGCGTCATTGATCCAGGTGGAGTCCTAGTGTCACTAGGAAAGCTATTCTGCAGATTATGTGGATGTTGTGCAGCTGGTTTATTTGTTCTTGATGTGTGTTGTATGATTTGATCTTGTGGTTGATGTGAATTGTTATTGCATCATGTAGTTTAACAAATGGTATCAGAGCTTAGGAATTTCATAAAACACATATCATGCGTTTTTTTGTTTTGATTTAGAAAACCATACTGTGAAAATTATTTTTTGGAAAATAAAATATATTTTCTATTTATAGTAAATCATGCCTTAAGTATTGTTTAACCCGATTTTAGTACTAATCCAATTCATTAAGTAAATAGGCTCACACCCGAGTCCAGAATTTATATATTATTTAAAGAATATTACCATTAGAACATCGGTCACTTATGCTTTAGGGATCGGTTTGAGTACGGCTCACTGAGATTGAATTTTCAGTTTCTGAGGATTCAAGACCCTCTTTTAGAAATTTTGGATTAACAGAAGGGTTAAAATTGTTGCTTGTTCTTAATTTTTGCTTCCACTAAAATAATTGATCCAGCGCTGTAGCAGAGGCCAAGGTATGTTATTGAGATTCTCTGAACTTGTTTTTCAATTTTTGCATATGGAAAGGGTTGTCATATGGATTACTGTTTAGCATATGGAAAGGGTTGTCATAATCATATTTGGAATGCTTGATCATGCAAATTGGTGGAATTCTGCATATACGGTTGAATGCTTTACTGTGATCGTGTGAAATAGAGAATTATGTGGTTACTGTGATGATGAGATATGATTGAGTATTGTTTGTTTAAGTATGCTGTGAATCTTTAGTTTCATAGCATGTATGCAAATTGATAAGTTCATATGAGAAACTGAACATAAGGTTATTAATTTTAGTTTTGTGTGATTCTTGGAAAATTGTATTGATTATTTTGCACAAAGCAAATCTTCACTGTCGTTTTTTCAAAATTTGAGTATTAACAAAACTGAAACTTGTGTTACTGCATTTAAATTGCACTTATATTTTGTCTTCCAAAGAAGTTGTTCACTGTGTAATTTTGAATGCAGAACAGCATCATATGTAATCACAACTATCTATTTAGATACCTTGAAGCTTTTCTTGTCCAAAGATTTTGACTGGTTCAAGGAATGACTGATTTTTGTAAAATGCAGTATGGTGATTTAGAACTTTAGAATGTTGAGTTTTATACCACAAAGGTGTTACTTGATATTATTTCAGTTATGGGGTTTATGGAAAACTAATCATGTATCTGCATAAATTTTAAAACTAAATGACTGCTTGTGAATTTTATGCCTTTTACTTTATCTTGTTTTGTGTTATTCAAATACATGATTTTGTTTTAAAAGTTAACACACAGATAAAAGTTTCTGCAGAATCTCATTTTTTCTTTATTTTTCTGTGTTTTAGGTCTAAATGTGGTCACTATAGACCAAATTCAGTTGCTTAATGGCTGAAATTATAAGAAGTGGAGAAACCAAGTTGAATTTTATTTGTCTATGCATCAAAATATGGATCTTTGCTTGATTGAGGATCAGCCCCTAGAGCTAGACACTGAGAGCACAGAAGAAGATAGAAAATATTATAAGGAGTGGTATAGCTGCAACAGGAAGGCTAAGAATGTGATAAGAACCTCTATGTCTGACACTATGAGGGGCTCAATTATTGAGCCAGAGCTTGCCATGGATTTCCTAGAAGCCATAGGAGATAAGTATCAAGAGAGTGACAAAGCTATTGCTAGGCTATCCAAAAGATTTAATGAGCTGGAGTTTTCAGGAAAAGGAAGTGTGAGGGAGCACATTATGGAGCTAATCGACCTCAACTCGAGGTTAAGGGATTTAGACATGGGAGTTAAAGACTCTCAGGTTGTGCATGTGGCACTTCAGTCATTGCCTTTCAGAAAATATTGTAGATGAATGTGTATACATTAAGACAATTGGGAATAATTTTATTTTTCTTATATTGTATGTGGATGATATTCTTTTAGCTAGCACTGACATTAAATTGCTCAAAGATAATAAAGCTTTTCTGTCTAAAAATTTTGACATGAAAGATTTGGGTGAGGCATCCTATGTTTTAGGAATTGAGATTAAGAGAGATAGGGCACAAGGCTTATTAGGCTTATCTCAACACAATTACATCACAAAAGTTTTAAAGAGATTCGGAATGGAGTCTTGTGCATCAGGTGATGCTCCTATGACTAAAGGTGACAAACTATCTAAAAACAAAAATTCTAAAAATGGGGGGAAGATGTCTGATATGGAAAGCAAACCTTACGCTAGGTTGATTGGTAGCCTAATGTATGCACAGGTCTGCACTAGACCTGATTTATCATTTGCAGTTGGGATTTTATCTAGGTTTCAGTCTAATCCTAGTCATGAACACTATGTTGCAGGGAAGAAAGTACTTAGATATTTGCAGAAAACTAAATCTCACATGTTGGTTTACAGACAAGTTAAAAAGCTTGAACTAGTTGGCTATACTGATTCAGACTTTGCAGGTCATTATCCAAATTCTAAAAAGTCCACATCTGGTTATGTCTTCATGCTTGCAGGAGGGGCTGTTGCATGGAAAATCATGAAACAGTCATTGATTTCAACCTCCACTATGCAGGCTGAGTTCATAGCCATTTATGAAGGAGTCTGTGAAGGCTTGTGGATCAAAAATTTCTTAATGCATATTGTTTCAGATGCATTGAAAATATTTTGTGATAATGAGGCTGCAGTATTTTTTGGTAAAAACAGTATAAGGTCCAACAACTCTAAACACATAGACTTAAAATTCTATAGTGTTAGAGAAAGAGTGAAGCATGGTGAGATAAGTGTTTTGAATATTGACACTAAATCACAACTTGCAGATCCCTTTACTAAAGCATTGTCAATTACAAGTTTTCAGAAGCATACCAAGAAGATGGGAATTCTATCTGATTTGGAGGCTTGAGTTCAGTGGGAGCCAATTTTAATTTTTAGAATTTTATTTTGCAACAGGATTCTTGGTTCAGTCATTGTCTTTTTTATTTTTGCTTGTAATTTTTGATATTGCAGTTTATGAATAAAATGAGGTATTTCATAAATGTGTTCTTTTTGGTTTTAGCATTATTTTAATTTCTGCAGTCTTGCAAATTATAGTTTTGAACTTTAAAATATATGTGTGTGTTGTCAAGTGAGCTGTCATGCATTGTAGAATGATTGCAGTTTCAGTTTTCAGAAAAGCAAATACCAGTTCACTAGTGTTTCAGTTTTTTGCTGTAAGATTTTGAGTTATCAAAGTCATTCTGTAGGACTATGAGCAATAGATATTACAGGTAGATATACTTATCTAAATCGTGCTCTTATTATCACTTTAAGCTTATGTGATTGCAATGCATAATGTTAGTGCTCTTTAATCAACCTGGTTATTTAATCAAAGTTGATTTGAGGTTCTGCATTATTTTCTGCAAATCAACCAAGCTGTATGAGCTATGAGTTTTTATGTACTTCAGTGCACACTTCAGTTTGTTGTCTTTATAGGGTTATTGTTTCGGTTGTGTTGTATGCAGACAATGTTAGTCCAAGTGGGAGAATATTAGAATATGTGGACTTAACATCATCTCACATTATATTAAGATAAAGTCAATCGATTTAATCCTATGGAAATAACAAGAAGAACATGAATACAACTCTAATTCTGGTTATCTATTGAGGTGTGTATCTCTCAATAGAAGTAGGAAACTCATTAGTAATCAACCTGTATTACATCAAGTATTTGTGATAAATTCTAAGTCTCCTATCTAGATAAACATGAAGCAATGTTGGACTCCTTATGCGATGAGTCCAACTCGTGGTTTTGGCCAATTTAAATTGGGAGCAAAGTCCATGTATTCACCACCGGTTTTAAGCATATAGTTCAGCCCTATTCTGAAGGTTTTGGTATTGACTTACAGAAGGCTTCTTGCTCCAATTCTGCTGCTATTCAACCTCGTTCCAGTTGCTCAAGATGTCGAACCTAGGCCAAGCTGTTTCTGCAGGGATCCAGAGCGTCATTGATCCAGGTGGAGTCCTAGTGTCACTAGGAAAGCTATTCTGCAGATTATGTGGATGTTGTGCAGCTGGTTTATTTGTTCTTGATGTGTGTTGTATGATTTGATCTTGTGGTTGATGTAAATTGTTATTACATCATGTAGTTTAACACGGTAGCCCATCGGTGGTCCACCAGCATCCATTACAGCAGCCATTGACCTGGCCCATCTGAACGGGAGACTTCTCGTCGGTTTGAGCCGCCGACGCGGCCTTGGACGACTTCTCAGGCTCCTGGAATTGCTGGCTCAGAAGAGGGCTCGATTCCTCCTGGACATTGCTCTCCCTGTTGCCCTCCATGGTTGATCGAAATCAGAAACCCTAGAGAGAGAGAGAGAGAGAGAGAGAGAGAGAGAGAGAGAGAGAGAGAGAGAGAGGGAAGAATTGAAAAGAGGAGAGAAAAGCAAGAGAGGTTTGGTTGGTTGTTTTGGTATGGTGTGAAAGAATGAGAAACCAATAGGCTGAAGAGATGATATTGCATTGATGCATTGTCCATTACATACAGATTACATATAGAGGGTACAAACCTATATTCACAAGGTAACTAATCTCACTTATCCTATAATCAAGCTATAATAAAGGAGTACAAAAGTAACGGATATCTACATACCATACAGAGGATATTTAGGATTACTTTCCTAACATGATTGATTTCCTAACACTCCCCCTCAAGTTGGAGAGTGAATGTCTCTAACTCCCAACTTGCCAACCATAGGAATGGGAATGAAGATTTCCTTTCCCAAAGCTTTGGTGAAAACGTCTGCCAATTGATGTGTAGAACCCACAAACTTCGTGACAACAGATCCATCTTGTATCTTATCTCTTATATAGTGATAGTCCATTTCAATGTGTCGAGTCCGCTCATGAAAAATAGGATTTGCTGCAATGTGCAGCGCTGCTTTATTATCACAATATAGAAGGGCTGGTTCTTGATGCAATACTCCCAATTCCTTGAGAAGATATCGAAACCATGTGAGTTCACAACAAGCACCAGTCATTGCTTGCTATTCTGCTTCAGCTGAAGAGAGGGAAACAGTTTTCTGTCGCTTTGATCTCCATGAAACCAATGACGGACCAAGAAAGACACAATAACCTAAGGTGGATCTCCTAGTAATTGGACAACTTGCCCAATCAGAATCACAGAAAGCACGCAATCTAAAATCACTCTTAGAAGAAAAGAACAATCCTTGACCTGGTGCCTTCTTAATATACCGGACAACACGCAAAGCTGCTTCCATATGTAGCTTTCGTGGCTGATGCATGAACCTGCTTAGTACATGTACCGAATATGTAATGTCTGGTCTCGAAACTGTAAGATATATTAATCTCCCAACAAGTCTTCTGTAACAAGCTGGATCTTTTAGCAAGTCACTTTTGTCAGACAGCTTTAAACCTCTTTCCATAGGACTGTCAGCAGGGGCTGCGCCTATTAACCCTGCATCCTTGACAATTTCTAATGCATATTTACGTTGAGAGATAAAGATCCCATTGCTAGAGGTTGAAACCTCAATACCAAGAAAATATTTCAAGTCTCCTAGATCTTTAATACGGTAATGGGAATGGAGGAAATTCTTGAGTGCAGCAATACTCACTGGATCATTTCCAGTAATTAAAATATGGACTAATTTCAGTTTACCCCCCTGAGGTTAGGGGTCGTCATCATGTTAGTCTCTCGAGTTTCAATTTAATCAGTAACACCCTTGTACTCTCCAAATTCATCAGCCGTGTCCAATTTCTATTATTCCGTCCAATTTGGACCGTTAAGTCTGACTTTTGAGGGTTAAAATGGTCATTTCAAGACAAAAAAAAAACTAAAAAAAGAAAGAATTTTTTTTTCTTTTTTTCGTTTTTTTTTTCCTTGT
Source organism: Rosa lucieae (assembly GCA_024704745.1). Classification (NCBI taxonomy): domain Eukaryota; kingdom Viridiplantae; phylum Streptophyta; class Magnoliopsida; order Rosales; family Rosaceae; genus Rosa; species Rosa lucieae. The sequence continues at coordinate 27,270 of JANPXK010000659.1, forward strand.
TTTTTTTTTCTTTTTTCTTTTTCTTCTCTTATTATTATTATTATTATTATTTTTTTTTATAATTTTGTCTTCAACCTATACACCACAAGTTATAATAGGTTTATAAAAAAAAAAAAAAAAAAACTCTAGGTGGTTAAAAAGCCGCTCGCTGGTCTACGATATTTGTGATATATCTCCGATAAAGCGAAGAATTTTAGGATATATCTGTAAAATATAATAGATTTATAAAGTGAAGAATTTTAGGATATATCCCCAATAAAGTGAAGAAATATCTATAAAATATGATTAAAAAAATAAATACAGATATTTCTTCACTTTATTGGGGATATATCCTAAAATTCTTCACTTTATCGGAGATGTTCCACAAATATCGTAGACCAGCGAGGGAAGAATTTTAGGATATATCCCCAATAAAGTGAAGAAATATCTGTATTTATTTTTTTAATCATATTTTACAAATATTTCTTCACTTTATTGGGGATATATCCTATTATTCTTCACTTTATAAACCTATTATATTTTATAGATATATTTTACAAATATATCCTAAAATTTTTCGCTTTATCGGAGATATATCACAAATATCGTAGACCAGCGAGCGACTTTTGAACCACCTAGAGTTTTTATTTTTTATTTTTTATAAACCTATTATAACTTGTGGTGTATAGGTTGAAGACAAAATTTATAAAAATAAAAAATAAAAAAATAAAAAGAAACACCTAGAGTATTTTGTTTTTTTTTTTTTATAAACCTATTATAACTTGTGGTGTATAGGTTGAAGACAAAATTAAAAAAATAAAATAATAATAAGCGAAGAAACAGAAAAAAAAAAAAATGAAGAAAAAAGAAAAAAAACAGAATTTTTTTATATATTTTTTATAATTTGGAGCTCAAAATTACCATTTTAACCCCTACGTGGGGCCCACATAACATATTTAACAGCCAATTTGGACGGAGGTCCAAAAATTGGACAAGGCTGATGAATTTGGAGAGTACAAGAGTGTTACTGATTAAATTGAAACTCGAGGGACTAACATGATGACGACCCCTAACCTCAGGGGGTAAACTGAAATTAGTCCTTAAAATATCATCAACATAAATTAGGAGAGCAGTAAAGGACTTGCCGTGTTTCTTGGTGAGCAAAGAGTAGTCAGCTCTTGATTGTACATATCCGGCAGACTGAATAGCCTCTGAGAATTTGGCAAACCACTGACGGGACGCCTGCTTTAGGCCATACAACGACTTGTGGAGTCGGCAGACTAAGTGTTCCTCCCCCTGTCTCCGAAGCCCTGGCGGAGGAGACATATAGATTTCTTCCTCAAGATCGCCGTGCAAGAAAGCATTGTTGACGTCCAACTGGTGAAGAGACCAGCCACGAGCTGCTGCCAAAGCAAGGAGACATCGAACAGAGATAATCTTGGCAGTGGGAGAAAAAGTGTCTTGGTAATCAACACCCTCCAGCTGCGTAAATCCTTTGGCAACCAAGCGAGCTTTGTATCGCTCGACGGAACCATCAGCTCGATGTTTAATTTTATAAACCCATTGACAATCAATTAGGGTCTTACCAATCGGAAGAGGAGTGAGAGTCCAGGTTCTGTTGTCTTGGAGAGCTTGCAATTCAGACTGCATCGCCTCTTGCCATGCCGGATAGGAGATAGCCTCGGAATAGGAACGGGGCTCGGTGGTTTGACTGATTTGAGCAAGGAAAGATTGGTGTGCAAGCTTACATCGGTGATACGAAACATAATTGCAGAGGGGATAGCGGGTGCCGCTGGTTGGACCTGGAAACAATGAGGATGACTGATCGTAGCGGGGAAGCGTGACCTGTGAGACGATATAATCCCGAAATTTGACCGGAGGAGCTGTGGTCCGGCTGGAGCGACGAAAGGGCTCGGCTACGGGTGGGTCGGGCAAGGGCAAAGGAAGGGTTGCTGGTGGAGGAGCAACTGTGGAGGCAGTGAGCGGTGGAGAATGGGACGCGGGGAGATCGGAAGTCGATGAGTGGGTGAGTGGGTCGGGTGGTGCTGGGGCTGTGGGACGGTGAACATAGGTGCGAAGGGGTGGAGGAGGAGAGGATGGAACCGGTTCTGGGGTGATGGACTGGGAAGAGGAAGACGTGGCTGGGAGATCGAAATGGGTAGAAGGCGCCGGAGAGAGTGCCGGCGAGGATGATGCGGGTACAGGTTGGTCTGGTATGGGGTCAATCTCAGAAATGGCAGGGGGTGGAACGGCTGAAAGATGGGATGGGGTCGCAGGAGTTGGAAAAGAATTAGCTGAGATTGGAGAGTCAACGTTGGGAATAGACTCAATGTTAGGGCTGTTAGAAGGAGTTGGGTCAGGGATTAAATTTGGAATTGGGCCTGAAGTGGTCCCCAAAGTAGGGAAAACTGAATTGGGCTCAACAGAGGCATAAGGAAAAATGTTTTCGTGAAAGATGACGTCCCGACTAGTAAAGATTCTAGTCGAGTCGACAAATCAAACAATTTGTAAGCTTTTTGCCCAGCAGAATAACCAATGAAGATGCACTTGATGGAACGAGGAGAAAATTTATGGACAACACGAGGATTTGTAGCGTAAGCTAAACAACCAATGGTCCGAAGGTGAGAAAAAGAAGGGATTTTATTGTAAAGGAGTTTGAAAAGAAAGAAGAGGAGTTGGAAGACGATTGATGATATGAATGGCAGAAAGAACGCACTCTCCCCAAAATTGTGTAGGGAGTTGAGCATGAAATTTCAAAGCCCGTGCAACTTGCAAAATGTGACGATGTTTGCGTTCCACTACCCCATTCTGTTGAGGCGTACGTGTAAACACAGGAATGTTGGAAAACAACACCATTATCCTTGAAGAAAGAATGGAGTGAGAGAAATTCAGCACCATTGTCACTTCGAAAAGTCTTAATATGTGATGAATTGAGCAGACACATAGCTAAAAAAATGTTTCAAAAGAGATTGTGTTTCACTTTTGTGTCTCATCAAGAATATCCAAGTAAAACGAGTATAATCATCAACGATAGTTAAAAAATAATGAGCACCAGAAAGAGAAGGGTGTTTATATCGACCCCAAATATCACAATGGATTAAATCAAATGGTTTTTCAGATGAAATGGAACTAACACCAAATGGCAAGCGATGTTGCTTAGCCAAAGGACAAATAGGGTAAGCATCGATAGGCTGAACTGAAAGATTTAAGAAGTTCTTAGCAATGAATTGTAACGGGGAATGAGAAACATGACCTAAACGGCTATGCCAGAGATTAATAGAGGAGGTTGTGAGGTTGCAGGCTGGTAGATGGTTTGGTGATGAATAGGAATCGGTCAAGGTTTTGTTCGTTGCCAATGCTACCAAGTAGTATAATCCATCACGCTGCTTACCCAAACCAATCATCCTCCTTGTAGCCAGATCCTGCAAAACACACCAATATGGGAAAAATGTCACTGAACAATTCAAGCCCCTTGTCAGACGACTGACCGATAACAGATCAACTTTGAATGTAGGCACACACAATACATCACGCAGATAATACACAGAATTCAGAGGCAATGATCCTTTTGCAACAATATTAGCCTTCTCTCCGCTAGGTAATAACACAGGAGGCAATGAACAATTTTTACTTTTATGCGAAAATAATTTAGGAGATGAAGAGATGTGATCTGTCGCCCCACTATCAATGATCCAGCTACGGGAAGCGATCTTAGATAAACCTGGTTTAGTTACAGCAGCATTGGCTTGTGAATTAGACTGATTGGGCTTGCTGCTCCTAACAACGATGGTAGCTGAATGTGATTGAGGACTAAAACAATCATCAGATACTTTGTGATTCAAAATAGCCAAAACTTGTTGAAGTCGTTGCTCAGAGAGAGGACTGCAACCGGAGGAACCGTTTTGCCGATTAGATTGGTTTGGTCGATTATGTTGATTGAACACTATCACCAAATCGGATGATCAGAATGATCAATGAAAAATGATCTGAAATTTTGATTTCCCATGGAAACGAGATCAAGGATTGTTGTACGAGATACAGAGTACAACGTAATGAAAAGAAAATTTGTTGCACGAAAGATAAGGTGCAGCGGCTATGGAGTCAGGATTTTAGTCCTGCTCTGATACCATGAAAGAATGAGAAACCAATAGGCTGAAGAGATGATATTGCATTGATGCATTGTCGATTACATACAGATTACATATAGAGGGTACAAACCTATATTCACAAGGTAACTAATCTCACTTATCCTATAATCAAGTTATAATAAAGGAGTACAAAATAGACAGGACCCGCCCCGGATTTCACCCTGAAATCCGAGGTGGCCCTGTGGGGCCCACCTTAGAGATAACTCTACCGAGAATTGGCCGAGTCACCCCTAAAGTGAACTACCCAAAACTATTAACTCACAATATATCAAAGCCAAATGAAGAAGTGTGGAAGCTGTTCGTCAGCTATGCCTCGAAACACGTACGCCCGACCTCAACTAATAACGCCTGCAAACTGGGCATTAGAAACCGAAAGGCCCAGGGGAAAGTAGACGAAAAACGTTAGCGTGAGTGGACAAAAATAAACAATTTAAAAGAAAAAGGATTTCATACTTTCCGACATTTATTTCATTAAAAACCGATGCATGCAACAATTAGAAAAACACATTTAGCTTTAAATCCAAGAATTCCAAAACGATAAATCGACTAGCCTCGCTAGTCACCACATTCGAAAACTATATCGTAAAACCGAAATCTCGTTTCTCAAGAAGATAAGACCAGCCTCGCTGGCTACAGTGAAAATCGGACTAGCCCCGCTAGTCAAGCAACGATAAAATATGGGGAAGAAGTTTCACCATATGAAAGAAGGGAGCCTCCCAGGCTCGGGTCGGAGTGTCCCACACTCTGGAGCATCCCATGCTCTGCTCTTACTCACCCACGAACACATAGTAAGCAGGGAGGAGTACTAATAGGCTAGCTAGCAATAAAATATAGCGACCCAGGTATGGTGGGTAAAAACCATTAAAATCCAGTAAATCTAAAAGGCTTCCCCATAAGTCCCGCGAATAAAGAAAACACGGGTACGATTCCCAACCGTACCCGGAAATTCTCGTAAAAAGTCACATAAGTCAACAGCATGTCCCACACGCTAAAAGAATAATTAGATTATCAGTAAGGCATTCCCAATGCCAAAACCGAAAGTCGATAAACAAATAGGAAATAACTTTATCGAAATCCCATTTCGAAAATCTTTCCAAAAATCTCAAATCAACGAATAGCAACATACTTAATTCCGGAAATCACCTCGGAAAATTACTTCAACGAAATTTCGCATAAATCACAAATTCAAAATCGAGCATAACAACTTCAATTCGAAAATCCAATTGACATAGTAATAAAATATTTAAATCCGTTTAATATGCTCGATAAATTAAAACAATAATTTAAGTCACTAATTCATTTCCCAAAACAAATCAACAATAATTTCCCGAAAGCAAAGTATAATAACATGGATTAAATAATTAAATAATTAATTCGGGAAAAACATTTGCATGCATCCATATTTAAAAGCAAAGGTCCACTCACAGTACTATTGGGCGACCATGCAAACGAGTTCCATCACTTAACCGTAGCTCGTGACATCGTCCTATACACCATTATATTTCCGTAAACGGAAATCCGATAAAATAAATACGAACCTAAACGAAACCCGAAAATCTCTATCTCCATTACTTCTCAAATTCAACCCAAATCTCTCCCACAACACCAATTCCTCAATTAACATATTCCGCAATGAAAACGAGGGAAATCCGACGGCCGGATTTCCAACAATTCCATCACAAAACTTCAAACTTCGGAAATTCACAAATAATTCCAAACTCCTCCATAATTCACCAAACTTCACATACAAGCTCTACAACATATAAACAATTTAATGGGCTAAAAACAGAAATTAAAACACTACCCTACACGCCTCCACGCGCCACCAACTGTGGCGGCGCGTGGGCCCCACGCGCCGGCGGCCACCACCTCCGATGGCCACAAAATTTTAGCAGCACCACCTACTCAACAGACCCAACATTTTTCACAACTACAACAAGTTCCAATTTTACCTTGAAGGGCACCAATTTGGCCGGTGAAATTTTTCCAGAAAAACCCAAGAACCCTAGAAATTGCAATCGTTAATTCGACCTCTACACTGTAAATTGAAATGAAAGACCTTAGGGGAAATGATCATTGGCAAAAACCGAACCTTTGACGCCGGTTTGGTGGCCGGAGACGGCCGGAATCGCCGGAAATCGACGAAAACTCCAAACTGCAGCTGTGAAGAACTTTGCTTCGATCTGAGGTTTCTCGGCCAAATCGTCACAACCCAAGGCCACTAGGGTGCAGGGAGGAAGGAAGCGCTCTTGTGGTGGCCGGCTGCACGCCGGTTGGTGGCCTGAAGGCGTGGAATCGAAGGGAGGAAGGAGAACCCGAAGGGAAGAGGGAAAAGTCGGGGGAGAGGAGAGAGAAGAGCCGGTAGGTTTCCAAAAATGGAAACTTACCACAGTAACTTGGCTATTTATAGAAATTTACCACATGAACAGTAACTTTAGTATTTCGCTTATAACTTTCGCATACGAACTCCAATTTTTACGTACCACATATCCACGCGCTCGGTTTAACGTCCTCTACAACTTTCATGAAGAACATTTTCTCAAATTTTGACCCGAACAAAAAGTCAATTTTTAGGGCCGCTAAACTTATCGAGAATAACTAAAATGTAACCGAAATCATTAACTTTCGTTTTTCCACAAGTAAACAAATGATATTTTGGTTCGGGGCGTAACAACAAAAGTAACGGATATCTACAAACCATACAGAGGATGTTTAGGATTACTTTCCTAACATGATTGATTTCCTAACATGGTGATGAAGGTAGAGTACTTCATGAGCTCCATGGCATGCCAATAAAAAGGACCTAATATTAAGCTGAGTCGTGTGATAGAAACTCAGAATCCAAATGAGGTTATATATAAAGAGAAGAAGGGACTCACGGACGAAGCCTGGCAAAGGTAGATTAGGCATGCTCTTAAGCTTTTTTCACAAGTGAAACCGTCGCAATCTTGCACCTCAATAAGTTTTTTCAGGTACAGATCGATATGGATCGATGTGCTGGGTTGGAAACATTAATGTTCTGTGCAAGTGTTTGCTGGTATATTGCAAACACCACATATACAATTTATATTAAATTTTCAGCCTTTTTAGTATTAAGTTTTTTCTTTCTTTTCTTTTCTTTTCTTTTTTCCTTTTCAATTTTAATTTGTTCTGGGACAAATGCATGTGTGTATTTTTTTTTTCCTTTCTTTTTAAAAAAGAGGATCAAAGGATTTCACTCCTACCCCCATGGTGACTCGAACCCATGACTTCGTCATTAGGTAGTGGGTGTTCTAACCACTGAGCTAACACCACTTCGTCAATGCATGTGTGTATAATTGAATGCGGGGACATCTCATTTAGCCCTCCTTGGCTGGACTTCGCATTAGTACTCTTATTTGTCTTTAGTTCTGCTTCTTTTTGTCATCAAAACTACATATTATGCATTTTGTTTAAATGTGTAGCTAAAAGAAGCGATTTTGACTGATAATTTGGTATGTAGTAGCCGGTTGATGAGTTTGATAGTTATGTATATCACCCTACTTGAATACTTCTGAAATATTTGTCAATGTTCAAGTAAATCAAGAATATGTGTCTGGCCCAAACTCTAGGTTACTTGACTTAGTTGTAATGGGGTTTTGAATTAGAGATATTCTCGGAGATATTCATAGATATCCGATTAATTGTACGATTATCTTTCCTTGTACAACTCTGATTCTATGTCTTGTAATCCTCTATATAAAGAGGCCCCTATTATCAATGAAAGTATGACTCAATTCTCTCTCAATTTCAGTTTTCCTTAAACACGTTATCAGCACGACGTCCTAACCCTGAAACAGATAGCTAAAACCCTAAATCTGAATACAAAACCTTGAAACCTTTTCTGTCTCCGCCACACAACTTGAAGCCCTCAACCCCAGGAATCCAGAACTGGCGGCATAACCACCAGAACTAGCCAAAAACCTACCGAACCGGCCACCGGAAGCTCTAAATCACCCGCAGAAAATACTCTACCGGTTCACCACCTTTCGAACCTCCTATTTCCACCAAATTTTTCCAGCATAAGCCTTTTAACTCCAGGATTCAGGAACCGAAGAAAAATCACTGAAAACTGGCCTAGAAGTTTTTGAACCGGCAGCTAAAACCTTCTGCAGAAAAACCGGCAGAAGAAGAAGAATAAGAAAAAAAGGGGAGAAGGCATCCCAAGGCACAGCGGCCCAAGTGCGAGTACGGCCCAGAAGAAAAAGGGGCTGATGCGGCCCACTGCAGAAGAAGACAAAAAAAAAAAAACAGAGAGACCAGCCAAGAAGAAGTCAACGGCCCAGAAGGAGTTAAGGCCTAGCCCATCCAGCCACGTCAGCCAGCCAGTCAGCAATCCACGTCACCTTGCCACATAATCAGATCGGAGCCACGTCAGCTCTGGACCCTTACCACGTCAGCACCGGTCAAAGTCGGTTGACCTTTTCCGGTCAACTTTCAGCCAACTTTTCCAGCCACTTTTTCCGGTCAAATTTTCCAACGACCTATTTTGAGGTTTTTTTTTTCTTTCTAAAAGTTCCTGTTTTTGAAGTTTTATTTCTCTTCTTTTTCTCGGAGACTTGCAAACTCCCTTCTTCTACCCCCCTTTCTTCATCATAGGAGAGACCTAATTAAGCTGAACTGTGGGAGTTCGTTCTCACTCTAAGCTTGGAGCTTGTTGAGATCTCCAAACTTAGAGTTTGTAAAGAATTTATGATTGACCACTTACAACATTGTTTCGATCTAATCTAATACCTCTTGGAATTGAATTTCTTGGAAGTGATTACGCTCAGAAATTTTATATGTTTTCGTGGTAGCCTTTTACGCTCCGAACCTGACCCTAATTTCTTGTTCTCTTTCAAGATGAGTAACCTGAACAAATTGGACTTTACTCCATTGGGAACAACTGGCTCTGGATATCACATGTGGGTTCGTGATGTTTGCCAGCATCTCAAGGCCGATGGAATCTTGAATACGATTCTCGAGCCTAGCCAGGATGTGCTAACTGTTAAGCAAGCTCAAGCTTTGGAAGCAAATAGAGCAGCCTTAGAGGAAAATAAGACGAAAGCCATCATTCTAATGACTCATCATATGGATGATTCGCTCCAGTACGAGTGTATGAATGAAGAAGACCCCAGAAGGCTGTGGGTCTCACTCGAAGAAAGATTTGGCAACGTCCGTGACTCCCTGCTTCCTGATCGAGAAGTGAGATGGCATAGCCTCCGCTTCTGTGATTTCAAGTCAGTTGTTGATTACAACTCGGAAGCACTTCGCATTAAATCCTTAATGGAATTCTATGGTAAAGAGATCACAATGCGATGTTGATTGAGAAGACTCTCTCTACTTTCCCCTTCTCTGCATTGATGGTTGCTAAGAACTATCGAATTGATGCCATTGCAGGACAGATCACAAGATTTCATGAGCTTATTGGAGCTATGAATGTCGCTGAAAAGCATGACAACATCCTTGTGAATAACTATAATTCGAGATCCGTAAAAACATAGCTTATTCTGGAATCCAATTATAGTCGCGCCCCTAAGAGAGGGCGCTAAGAGCGAAACCCTAATCTTAGGGATACTTCTGGACGTTCTGGTCCATATAATCGCTCTACTTGGGAAGGTAACCGCTAAAATAGGCGAACACGGAATCGAAGAGGTAAACGTGAAAGAGAGAGGGAGGCAACTCCTCTGACCATGTTGTGGCGCCACCAACAGCCATCTAAATGACGCTTTCAAAACGCCTCAATCAATGGAGTCTGAGCGAAGAGATGTATGTTCTCGATGTGGAGTATCCGATCATTAGGCACACATTTGTAGAGCTTGTGAAGAAATTGTCACCGCCTACAAAGCATATTGTGAAGCAAGAGAAGCTCACTATGTGGAACAAGAAGATCAAGAAGATGATCTAGAGTGAAGGGTTGAAGACTACAAATCTGGCTGGGAGCAATAGATCGCCAATTCTGTTTAAGTCTTTATTTTTCCAAGAGATGTAATAGGCAATTGCCATATACTTTGTAGTAAATGCCATTGGTTTAGTTTTCTTCACATAGGCTCATCCAACATAAGTATGATATCTAGGAAGGTTTTGAGATAAGTGGTACTTAAGCGAGCTTTGCTATACCGACATCTCTCTACTTACCTGGTCATATTTATTTTGGAGTTACCGAAAGAAGTCAAACGACTACCTTTGTCTTGTATTAGCTAGCATTTGGATTGGATTCTCCTAATGGTTAAGAGACAATGATGTACTCCATTGGCTTATGAATAAAATTTCGAGTCCTTTTCATTATGACTCCATTTTGATTCTGAGCATATTACTTTGTGACTACGATGGCTAGGCCATCAGTATTAATTCAAGGACATGGAATAGCCCAAGTTCCCCTTGCCAAATGGCTCCTTGATTACTGTCACAGAGACTCTCTACGCTTCTAGGCCAAATTGCACCTATGAATAGCCAAACGGATTCCATGTGAAAACACATGTAGAGAATGGAAATGACATCCTTTGCAATGACTCTAACGAATACGAACAAAAGTGCATCTTAGAGAAGTTTATGTGTCTCTCTAGTGGACTCTATGTCACTATTCGAGCTATTAAATCCAATAAAGTTATAAGAGAAGATCTCTTGGATTTAGACACATATTGGCTTTGTCACGATAGGATAGGTCATCCTAGTCATGATATGATGATCTGTCTACTAAAGACTTCACATGGATATCTTTTCTCTCGAGCGAAACGAAGCATGAATCAAAAGTTGATTCCTGGACTAAGTGTGATTGCCGCCGCTGCCTCTGGCACCGCCGTCGTCCACCACCAACCTAGGGCTGGCACAGTCCGTATCCATAACGCCATGGATGGCATCCATCACGGTGATGACTCCCAAAGTGATGCTACAATCACCAACTTTACTTCAAATAGCGTCTCAGACGCTTAGACCAAACCAAAATATTCATTGGTTGCTTCTAAGGCCTCTCGCTTGTTTTACAAAGCCCGTTCCTTAGGGAAATTAGGACTGAGACGGTCATACGCAAAGATATGGAAATACTCATTCTGTTCTTACATAGAGTCCATGGGGATTCTGTGGACTAATTCAACCAACTTGCAGACGTTTAAATATCTCATGACGTTGGTTGACACGCAAACACACTGGTCACGTGTTGTGCCATTGTCCACCTGTAAATGCTGCTTATGCAACACTCCTAGCACATATCATACAACAACGGGCTCACTCCCCGGATCATCCTATTCAATCAATTGGATTTGACATTGCTAGAGAGTTTACATCGAAGACTTTCAATGGTTATTGCAATGAGACTGATGTTGGACATCATATTCCCATGAACACACCCAAATGGTCTCGCGGAAACGACTACAATGGTAGTCCGGACATTAGTAATGCGCACCAATCTCTCTATGTACTTCATCTTGAATAATAAGTACTGAAAGAACTTCATTGTTCTTTTAATTTATGATTTGGATTCCATAGTATACATGCAATGCATTATTGTACATGTAAGATTGAATTTTCTTCTCTATCTATTACATCGGTCAATAGCTACTCAATCCCTATTTAGTAAACTTAAAACAGTTAGTAGACATTAGCTCTTTTTGTGGTCTGTATATCTAATAGTAAGAGTAAAGTTCATAGCATAAAAGAAACATGACTTGGTGATGTAATCGGTCTCTAAGAAGGCCATCTCAATCACTTCCTAATATTATCAAATTCTATATCGGATCTTTATATTGTGGTCAGCTGCTTGGGTCCCTTTATCATATCAGCTGTTCTAGCGCTTATGCACCTAATATATCACCTATCATGTCTGATGAGGTGATTTTAGGATATGGTTGTTGATGTCTAATTGGTTTCTCTTTATTCTAGTCGCTATGGAAGCATGTCTTGGTAATTGCAAAGACTATTCACTTCAAAAATATATTACTATCTTTGCAAATGAGTTACAGAAGAACGCATAGGTCATGTAATATCCTGCAAACTTGTGACACAAACTATATAATTAGCTAATCTATGTAAGCCCCGGAAAAATAATTCTTGAGATTAATTTTATTATCTCGATAATTATTAAAGACGTGTAGAACAAAATTTCTGAAATTTTGATGACTAGTAATGTCCAATTTGAAGACTTGGTAAGCCAGTATTAAAGTTCGTATTGAGATGAGTCTATGGAAGTTTACGTGAAATTTTTCACATACTCAAGCTATTTATTATAATTTTAAAAAAAAAATTTGAGAATTAAGAAAATTTATTTGAAATAAAGGAAATTTAAGTGATTGAATCTGGATCGTTGTTTACTATCGCATCATCTTGACCGTGAATTTAAGTCTATATGAGTTTAGACCAGTTGGGGGAGACGGAGCAGGGAAGAATTCTCTCGCTGTATCTAGAACTCTCTCTCCCTCTCTCCCTCTCTCCTCTCATCTCGCTGTTGTCGGACCAGTTTCGGTGTTCTTAATCTGATTTATTGTTCGATGATGTGATCCTATCGCTCACCCTCTGTTTATGAGATCACTGATTACGATGAAATCAAGGTCGGGGGGGATCTTTATTTAGGATCCTTGGCCCAGAAGTCCATTTCTAGGAAAAAAAAATACCGAAACTGGATTACAGTAATATTCACATAGTCACAAATGTGATTCAATCAAGGATTTTGTGGTCATTTACCATTGGATTTGATATCAAGGGTTAAGTATAAAAGAATCAATTTTAGGTGTTTTAATCTCAACCATTCAAATTAAATTCAAGGATCGGTGACTATAAAATTTTTCATCTCCTGGTGAGCGTGTGACCATCACTAAATAAAAAGATATCATCTGCGTAGTGCTTAAGTTGATACGCCTAGTTTTGGAAATGTGTCTTATAAATCAAATTCAGCACCATCATGGTACCAGATAACAAGTCCGAGTACAAATCTAGAGTTGGAGTAGTTGTGGTTGCTCTTGTAACACAGATTTTGATGACATGCATCTAATAAATAAGCGAGGAGCCATGTCGACTGCTCTATAGTTTCTTGTGAGTTGTAATGGCATCCGATATCCTAAATGGAATGTAACGACGTAGGGATCCATATGTAAACGTAGCACCTATTTAGATGTGTACTTACATAGGCATTTGCAAGCATAATTAGCTATAATGAGTCACGCTCATGCTACCACCAGCAGTACCGACTCCCACCAAAGGAGAGACCTATGGGAACACAGCCAAGCAGGCTACTGCCTGAGCCCCGGCTTGCCCCCAGATCACCACTGACGTGCCGCCACGTGCCGCGCCAAGACAGCATCAGAAGCTCCAGAAGCTGGGGACTGAAGCATATTAGTCCCACATCGAAAACATTAAGAAGATCAGCTCCTTCCTCACCTATAAAAGGTTCTTTCTTCTCTCCTCATTAATCACGCATTTAATACTTACCTATTGTTACTTTGTCAACATAAATACATTGACTAACTTAGGCATCAGAGAAGAGAATACCGCCCAGCGCGGTCTCCCTCTGACACCCACTGTATTTCACTTGACAGGTAGAGAAGCTCTGAGAATAGCATAGGTAACGGTCCGCTCATCGGACCAGCGTTAACAAGGGTTTAGCAAGCGCTGAACTTTAAACATTAATATTGGCGCCGTCTGTGGGAATCCTTGAACAAAAGGCCATCCCACCACATCCACCATGACTAATGGTAGTAGGGGAAACGCTGAGGAGCAAGCGGATCAGACCGCCAACCCCCATCCCACCAACCCAATGATCAACGTTAATCCAGCGGTTAACGTTAACCGTGCACTATTCAGCACGCCGGTCAACCCCAGAGGTGGAACAAAAACTCCTGGCAAACGAGTCTAGACCGCCACGCAATAGGTTGCCCGCCAGGTACACATCGAATCTTTCAGATTCTCTATCAACTTGGGCGCCCCTTGGCGGCGGGAGAGGTTCACCTGCCCGGTACACCCTTGCCGCCGCACATAGGTAAGCTCGTAGAAGTGAAGTAACTTCGCCACGGTCGGTCCTTCATACCCCGATAAGCGCCACAACTAGTTCAACGCCAATAGCAACCGCCACATGTTGGGGCAGATCTGCCCAAAGGCGAGACCAAACTCGCATACCAAGATTTGAAGATTGGGAAGTAATTGGAAGCCTGGCGGAAGATGGCCTCGTGAACGGTGGCATGTCCCGCTGGCAGGATGAAGACCCTATCATCGGCGTTCGGTGGCGGCAACTTCACCACGCCGGGGAGACGAAAGACCCGCTTCGCGCGGTTGACCGTAGCCGCCGACATCGGTCCTCCGACCTCTTCAACGGCGGTGCCGTCGGTCAGAACCCAAGCTGATTCAACCACCTCCCCGCCAGCCTCTCTCACCAAGCCAGCGGAACAGCTAGCGGCAACTATTGCTCACTAACCGCTCCTCCCGCCTTTTTCTAGCGGCAACTTCCTCTCTTGCCCTAGAACTCGAAGGACGACTAGCACGACCCATGGAAACCTCCCAGGGTATGGTCTATAGCGGCACAATGTCTAGCGGTTTGGACGGTGAAGTTCCTGTAGGGGCAGACCGACGCAACGAGTCAATAAACACCTTATTCGCCACGTTGAGCGACTCGTCAGACCCTAAATCCTCATCGCTTGAGATATCTTCGACGCTAGCCATCCCACAACCCTAAAACCCAAACCAGTCAGTTCGCACAAGATCTAAGCTATCCCTGTATCAGTTGCATCCAAGAACATCAAGAAAAATTACCCAGAAAATGACAAAACAAGAACAAAGCGCACCCATATACTCAACCCAGATTCGACCATCTAACAAGTCCCTAGACCCCAATTCGATCAAACACCAAAACCCATCCCCAAAACTCACTTTACACCCTCAGCACACACCGGGGAAGAATAGATAACACCCCAAATCGAAAACCTAGAAATCGACAAAAGCAAACACACAGAAATCCAATAGAACAGGGATGAGATTCAGAGTATCAACCTCAAAGGTGAACTCTTTGGTGCAATCGAAGGCGCTTTTCTTCACTGCAGAAGATCTTTGTGCTTCAAAATTGATAACTTCATGGAATCGTAGCAATCTTCTTCTCGAAACGCATGGCGAAGCTTGAAGACGACGACACTAGGTAAAAATTACGAAATGTCAAACCTCCAGGTTTCCCTCCCTTTTACGTCAACATCAAACTAATCTAGGCCGTCCGCCGAAAAACGACATCGCACCACAACTGTACACGTGCCCCACAAACGCACTTACTCTCCGGATTAACTGAGGCGATGCCTCGGTTACAAAATCAATAATTACTCGCATTAATGGCGAAGAGACAGGTGTGCTGAAAAGACATTATCGCGCACGCTAACCCAATCTATGACAGCCACGTGTCGAGCATTGTCAAACGAAGTGTCTACCTGAAGTAACCACTGACGAGGAAGACTACGAATCGACAGAGTCTCCGCTAACATCTCCGCTAGCGGAACTTCTCTCTTTTCATCTTACAAGCGAGCTAGTCTCCGCTAAGCGCACCTCCGCTAGCGGAACTACTCTCTTTCCATCTTGCAAGCGAGCTAGTCTCTGCTAAGCGCAATTCCTCTAGCGAAACTTCTCTCTTTCCATCTTGCAAGTTAGCTAGTCTCCGCTAAGTGCACCTCCGCTAGCGAAACTATTCTCTTTCCATCTTGCAAGCGAGCTAGTCTCTGCTAAGCGCAATTCCTCTAGCGGAACTTCTCTCTTTCCATCTTGCAAGTGAGCTAGTCTCCGCTAAGCGCACCTCCGATAGCGGAACTACTCTCTTTCCATCTTGCAAGCGAGCTAGTCTCTGCTAAGCACAACTCCTCTAGTGGAACTTCTCTCTATCCATCTTGCAAGCGAGCTAGTCTCCGCTAAGCGCAACTCAGCTAGTAGAACTTCTCTTTTTCCATCTTGCAAGCGAGCTAGTCTCCGCTAAGCGCAACTCCGCTAGTGGAACTTCTCTCTTTCCATCTTGCAAGCGAGCTAGTCTCCGCTTGCAGAACTTCTCTCTTTCCATCTTGCAAGCAAGTTAGTCTCCGCTAAGCATAATGCCGCTAACGAGACTTCTCCCTCGGCACCTTGGACGTAAGATCATCACAACTGACCGCAACGCCATTCACCAGGCTGCCGCCAGGCGGGTCCTCGCAACATGGCCGGCCACTGATAGTCAGCAGAGGGACTCCCGCCAAAGACGATTCCCAAGGTAACGCCTCACTTTCACAACGACCGCAACGCGGCGTTGCAGTCAAAACATGGTCCTCCGGGACAGATGGGGGATGCATCAACACAGTCTTCGACAGCCCTGATCAGGCATGTTGACCCCCGCCACTTAGGTATCAAAGAGTGGGTTTGCAACCCAACACCCTCTACTCAGTGCAGCTCCCCTCAACAAACAATACACCGACCAAACGAAGGTCTATCTTAGCCGGAGAGTAAGGGATTCCCTAGGGGTCCTAACAGGGGCCCACCCGAAAGGGTATAAAGCGTTTGTTTAGTAAGTCCATGTTGATAACGTACTGATGCTAATTATGCTTTTACAAGATTGGCGGAAGCAAAACTTCCAACCGCTAGGCAACTCCCCAACCAAGATTGCCCTCCTTGACTCGGGACTTGGGGGACTTGTACTTACATAGGCATTTATAGGCATAATTAGCTATAATGAGCCATGCTCATGCTACCACCATCGGTACCGACTCCCGCCAAAGGAGTGACCTACGGAAACACGGCCAAGCAGGCTACTGCCTGAGCCCCGGCTTGCCCCCAGATCACCGCTGATGAGCCACCACGCGCCCCGCCAAGACAGCATCAGAAGCTTTAGAAGCTGGGGACTGAAGCATATCAGTCCCACATAGAAAACATGAAGAAGATCAGCTCCTTCCACACCTATAAAAGGTTCTCTCTTCTCTCCTCATTAATTACGCATTTAATATTTACATACTGTTACTTTGTCAACATAAATACATTGACTAACTTAGGCATCAGAGAAGAGAAGACCGCCCAGCGCGGTCTCCCTCTGACGCCCTCTGTATTTCACTTGACAGGTAGCGAAAGCTCTAAGAATAGCATAGGTAACGGTCCGCTCATCGGACCAGCATTAACAAGGGTTTAGCTACCGCTGAACTTTAAACATTAACAAGATGCACTCGAATAACCCCTTGTAATGTATAAGTTCCCATCAGTTCTCTAGTAAACTTTCGAGCTAGAAAAGTAATGCCATCAGCTCGAATGTTTCTTGTCAGATGATTTGTTGAGTGTCTTGCACAACCAGATTTCAGCACTGCAACTCATGTGACTTGAGATTATTGGTGTGGAATGCTCTGTACTCCCTCAACCTCTGAAAAAACATTGACAAAATATGCCCTCTTCTTCCTCCATAACTCCAAGGCACCATTGAATAATCCCATTATACTTCAAGAAAGGCTTGGGTAAAACCTGTTAACAAACAAAACTTTCCTGCATAATTGTGCTGCCTATAATCTAACAAGATAATACACAAAATTAATGTATACAAGTGTCCTTCATGTAGGGTATATAAACACACCTTATGAAAGGTCACAAACTCACAATTGTCTAACATGATGACATTGTTTAATAAGGTTACAAACTCACAAGATGACATTGTTTAACATTAATTTCACATTTCATATAATAAGGTCACAACCTCACAATTATCTGTCAAACAAGTGTCTCCAGGATCTATTTTTCACAAGCCAAAACCAAAACAAAAATCTAATTGTGCATTTTATACAGCTACATTCAAAAAGTTCAAGAAAGGCCATGTAGCAGCTGATGAAATTCTTAGGGCTGGATTCGGCCCAAAACCGACCACAATTGGGCCAAACCACTACCGAACCGAAGTGGGTCGGTAAGCCCAAACTGTAACCGAAACCGGGCCGAGCAAGGCCCAAACCGAAGTTTCGGTATGCCGATTATTCGGTTGGCTTGATTCGGTAATGGGCTTCCACCGAACTATTGGGCCATCTAAATTTTTTGGGTTTGAGAAGGCCCATTTCAATTTTCCAGCTCTTTACTTTTAGTAGCCTAATTTTTTCATACTTATTGACTAATCAGTTTTCCAGTTTTTGGGCTTTTACAGCACAGTTTTAGCCTATTTATGGTTTCCATATTTACTGCTGCTGCAGCCCACTACATCATATCATCCACACATTAAATCATTGAGCTACAACTACAAGTTATAGAACCTAAAGGTGTAAAAGTACATCATACAGCACATTGCCACATTGCACAAGTCCACAACAAAGTACAAAGCTGCAACTCATCCAAAAGTCCAAAAAAAAAAAAAAAAAGGAATAACAGAACACTTATAAAGAAATTACATGACCAACAATTAACTGAAAAATACGCAGCCCCATTATACTACATAAAACTGAAGAAAAAAAACACAAGTTAGGTTGGTTTAATGTTCCAATCAGCCATCACCTCATCTTCTCCAGTATGGTGATGCCGCTGCACAGTTTCAGTTTGTCAATATTAGACTAAAACAGAATGCAGCAACTTGATGCATCAACCCAGAATTGATGAATTTAAAGAAAACATGATGAAAATAAATTGAAGAGGTAAGTGACAAGACTGATTGCATACCAAAACCTTTGCACCGGCAGAAAACTAAAATGTGCATCTTCTTTATGTTGCAGCAGTGGTCGTAGAAGAGCTTGGTTCATCCAATCTAAGTCCAGCAGTTTCTACAAATTAAAACATAAAATTGATAGCGAGTAAAAGTTCAAGAAAATTGCAGAAATCGCAGAAACGAGTAAATTCAATCAAATATTTGCAGAATTATACCTCTCTCCATTGCTTCTAGCTCGCGATACTGCTCCAGCTCAACCACAGTTGGTTCCTTGTAGAAGTTAGGTGTTGTAGCCCTCAACCAATCACTTGAGCAGACCAAACACTCCACCATTTTAGGTGTTAGGGAACTCCTATAAGGATCTACCACCCTTTTCCCCAAACTGAAGGCATTTTCACTTGCGACAGTGCTGCAAGGGATGGCAAATACATCCTTTGCAAGCTTTGAAAGTATCGGATATGCATTTGCATTAACTTTCCACCAAACTGTCACATCGAAACCCGGTGTTAGTGGATTAACATATCGATCAGCCAAGTATTTGTCAACCTCATTCGATATCATCTCATTTTGCTCATCCATTCTTTCTTGCATTAAATCAGCCAAAATTTCAGCTTGTCCACCATCAACACCGTCAAACTCAATCCCCTCCATTGGCTGACTTCCTTCAAGGGGTGTGGTTTGGGAAGAGGCAGCTTCACAGCGCCTATATTCTTCGTACATCATCATTAAAATCCCCTTTAACTCACTGGTTATTGCTGCAACTCTTATCGGTGAGGAACCAACTTTGGCGAATGCCTTTTTTTGGTATTGCAGCTTCCACCTAGGATCTAACACATTGGCTATGACGATGATTTTGTTCATTTGTTCAAATGAACCCCAGTACTTATCGAACTTGGCTTTCATCCCACAAGCCACCCTTTGCAAAATAGGGTCTCTAACATCCTTCATCTTGCTATCAATCTTAGTTTGCAGCCCTATCAACTCAGAAAACAGCAGATGTGCTGTCACTTTCTTCCAAGCGCTCAACTTCATGGTTGCTTCGTAAAACTTCCCAAGAAAATGCACAAAAGCTTGTGCATTCCTCCAATCTTGTGATGAAGGAGGACCTGCCCTTTTCTTCTTAGTTTTGGCATCCGTCTCGTCGAAGTACTTCTTAAAAGCGTCATCTTCATCAGCCATCCTTTCAAACACTTTTTCATACTTTAATGCCGCATCCAACATTAAATATGTGCTGTTCCACCTAGTTATAACATCAAGGGGAACATTTGCAGTCTTGCTCAACTGTTCAAGCACTGAAAAATCCCTAAATTTATCAAGTCTTCTTGAAGAAGACCGGATAAACTTCACACAGTGCCAAATAGCCTCTATCCCATCCTCAATCTCATCGATTCCATCTCTCACAATCAAATTTATGATGTGACAAGCACACCGAAGATGTAAAAAGTCACCGTCAAAGCATAAAGTCATTTTACTCCTAAGTCTTCTCTTCATGTACAAAACAGCAGTATCATTTGCAGATGCATTGTCCACTGTTATTGTAAAGACATTGTTAATACCCCATTCTCGAAGACACTGCTCTAAAACCCTCCCTATATCCTCCCCTTTATGGCTAATGATTGAACAGAAGTTAATTATTCTTTTGTGAAGGTTCCAGTCACTGTCCAGAAAGTGGGCAGTGACGACCATGTAGTTTATGTTCTGAATACTTGTCCAAGTATCAGTAGTTATGCTCACTCTTGTTGAGTGAGCAGCAAAATCACTCATCAGCTTGGCTTTCTCAATTTGATACAACTCCCACACTCCTCTCGCAACCTCTTTTCTGTTCATTCTTTTCCACTGAGGCTGCAACTCCTTAACAAACTCTTTAAACCCATCCCCTTCAACATGCATGAAAGGAAGTTCATCCATGATGATCATCCTAACACACCCTAAATCATATCTAGGTTGGCTGAATTTATGGTAAGTAACCCCCCCCCACTCACATTATCTGATTTAAGAGTGGTTTGACCCTTCGTTTCTGGTGGTGGCTGGTAAAGAGGGCTGGTTTTGCACTTCTTTGCATGAGACCACATTGAAGAAGTCCCATTCACAGTGGTGGAGGCAGGTACAATTTCTTGGCAGAAATTGCACTGTGCGACCTCTTGATTATCACTCCCATCAGTCAGTTTCGGCCTAGTGAAACACTCCCAGGTTTTGCTTCTTCCTAACGCTGGCTTTGCATTTTTACCCCCTGTCCTCACCCTAGTTGGTTTCTTTCTTTTTCCACCTGCCCTAAACGTAAATGTATTATCATGCCCTTCGTGCGTAGGAATGGTTGGGACTGACTGTGACTCTACTTGAGGGATGATATTTAGGTTAGGGTCAGGGTTTGGGTTGGGGTTTGAAGGCTGAACTGTAGATGAAGTAGAGGTGTGATTAAGGTTACTGCATATTGAGGGGGTACTCAAGCTACTAGAAGAAGATGCCATCTACACAAACATGCAAAAAAAAAAAACAACCAAGTGTCATTACCAAAACATTAGCAGTTCATTACTTATAATCAAATATTAGCATTTATCATTGATCAGCAACACTATCATTTTATTCATTTATCAGCAACACAACAGCAAAGCAGGTCCAATGCATTAACGTATCCAATTCATTATCATTAAGCAGTTCTAATTCATTACCAAAACATTACCAATTAATCATTACCATTCACAATTAATCATTAGCATTCAAGAAACAAAAATCTGCATTCCAGTTCATTACCATTCGCAGACATTCCTAGTACTCATTAATCATTACCATTAATCATTCCAGCATACATCAAACAGTTCATAGTATTCATCATTCACATAGCATTCATCTACCCATAGCATTCATCATTCACATGCAGCTCAAGTACTATTAGCCTATTACCTTTTAAATAAAAGCTCCAACGTATGCTCCTAAACGTAAGCTCCTACCAGTTTTGTCCTTGCCTAGCAAAGAAATTAAGTAATGTTAGAAACCACAATTTCCACATCAAAAGTCTGTTAATGAACAAAAATATAAAAGGGGGTAAAAAAAAGTCAATAACCTTTCTGTTAATTGGCGAAGAACAAAATCATCGAGTTGTTCCTTCTCTATTCCTGGCCCTCTCTGAAGTTTCTTCAATTGGAAATCACAATTCTTGGTAAGAGTTGAATTAGCCACCAAAAAAAAATAGACAAAAGCCTCAGTCTTTGGGGGTTCACAAGCTATCAAATACATACAAGTTTGTCTCAAACTATATAGTCCTCAACGCCACCACAAATCATATACCAGTTTATTCGAGTTATAGCTAACCTAAAGCTAAACAAGAAACAAAATATTAACTCAATTGAAGGAGAATAAGTGATTCTCACCTGCAATAGTACTTTTTATCTCCAAAACTACCTTCTCAGATAAAGAAAACCAAATTAAAAATCAAGAAGAAGGCCAAAATCATCTTATGGGATTAAGGAATGAGGACCCAACTTAACATACCTAAACATCCAGGGTTTAATCCAGAAAAATGCTCTCCCTCTGCCTTCTCTTTCACTCCTTCCTCAGCTTCTGCACCTTGCCGGAGTCGTCGACCTTGTAGAACTGGAGGACGGTGAGCTTGACCTTCTTGACCTTGGAGTTTCTTTTGATCAAAATCAAGTAATCGACAATAAAAATTGAATAACAACATAGAATAGGGGTAGAGATTACCTTTCGGTGAAGGAAACACCACTTTTCCAGAATTAGGGTTTCGATGGTTTGGGGATTTTCAAACAACAAAGGTTAATCTGTCAAAATTGTGGAGAAATAAGGCTGGGGATTTGGGATATGACGTACTGCAAGAGATTTGTCCATGGTTTTGATGATTTTAGGGGCCGGAATCTGGGATCGATGATTTTGGGGAGGGAGGCGGGTTTAGGTCGAGCAAAACGAAGAACTGAAGAAGTGAGAAATGAGGCTGGGGTCGAGCGAGTAAGTGATAGGGTATTAGGGTTTGTTGGTTTTGACTTTTGACAATAAGAACTAAGTGAGAAATAAATATAACATTTGTAGTATCATATATCGAGAGCAGCTTATCCTCTAGTGGTTGGGAGCTGAGTCTTTGTGGAAGAGGATGTGGGTTCGAACCCTGCCTCTTACACAATGTTATACATATATGTATATTTTGCGGTATGTATACATTATATTCGGCTGGTACGGTATACCGTCGGTATACAGTATGGCATACCGTAGCCGAGCCGAATGGAGCTAAACGGTACGGCTCAGCCGAGCCGAAAGTCGGCAGCCGAATTTTCGGCCCAAATCGGTTCGGGTCGGTTTGTATTTCGGCCCATTCGGTTGCTTCGGCCCAAATTGCCAGCCCTAGAAATTCTCGTGCTCAGGTATTTGTTTTAAATATACAAGTACACGTGCTGACGTCTATGCGTAGCTTTTTCAAAATCTCCGGTACAAGTTGCTCTGGTGCAATCCAGCGTGTGTCCCTATTACACAACTTGTTGATCAGGAAACTTGTTGCTCACGAATCCGGAGTTCCAGACTAGTATATATAAGTAGAGTATGTCTGTTAGTCTTCGGACCTAGACCGTTGTCTCTTCTAGCCAGAAATTAATCAAGAAGCTAGCTGAAATTCAGAGCGATGGAGAAAATTGCCTGGCTGATATTGGTGTTCTTGATTGGCAAATGTTACATCAACTCATCAGAGATAAAAGTTTTGCAGGTTCAAGTCCACCAAATGAAGGAGGATACGATTTTGAAGCTGATGGAGAATCTTAAGCAAAATCAGCTTGATATGGAAAAGAGAATCAACGAGAAATGTGATCTTGTCAAGTTGATCAGGAGTCAATTGGATGTAGCCAAGGCGCTTAACGGAATCGCCAATAGTTCTAAATAAGTAATTTTAGTGTGGATCGATCCAAATTTTTGGAAAATGTCATTGTAATAATCACTCAACATTGACTTGATACACATTTTTACGCAAGTGTACGTATCATTGTCAAGATAGGGAAATATTATGCCCAAAGTTATCGTACCACGGGGATTAGTGGCTAACCCACAATCCTTGGGTGGTCGGAACTAAAGTCACTAAGCAAACAAAAGCAAAAGAAAAAGAAAATAAATAAAAATGTTATTCTAAGGCACCAAGCCTTAGCAATGCTCGGCTTTGGTTTGCACCAAAAGCCTAATCAAAACTAAGAGCCTAGTGATGGCTATTTACAATGAGGTAGAAATTGTCATTCAAAATTGTGATTTTAATTTATCTAAAAGGCTACGTCAAAAACTAAATTAACAACGACAATTAAAAATAAAAAAAATAAAAGAGAGATAGATTTTGAGTGCTAGGGATCACTCTCTAGCAATTTCAATGAAACGAACACATTTCAAGCAAACAAACATATTTTCATGAGAACCAAATCCCGTACTTAATGCCGGTCAAGGCCACTAAGCCGAATTTCCTTAAGGGTATTCACATTTTCGGTTAGGACAAATATGAACTCTCTAACTCATGAATTAGTACCTTACTAGGGCTACCAAAACATGAACTAAAGGCGTAGAGCTCTAGAAATTAGGGATTTAAGCATGCAATAGTTACAACCTAGAATGTAACGATTACTTAGTTCTCTACCTAATGCCGGTTAAGGCCACTAAGTCAATTTCTCTCATTTGGTATCCATTCTTCCGACTAAGGCAAGAATGAACTCTCTAACCCTAATCATTATGCCTTGTTAGGGCCACAACGTCTAGGATTAAAGGCGAAGGGCACAAGAAAATAGAAACTTAGGCAATCATTAATTCTCAATTAAGCAACTACTTGACACACCACACTAATTACATGAAGCTAGTGAACAAAAGAACCACCAATTGTATCACACAACACAAATCTCAAAACATAACAAAGAGAGTGGTCAATTCCCTAAAATTCATGCTCAAGAATCAATTGACATAGTAATTAGAGTGCACCCATATGAAAATACATTATTTATCACTTGAAAATATGTCAATTACATCAAAATTGAGCTAGAGTTAGAAACCCTAGCTCCCAAAAATAACTACTCACAACCCATATTCATGAACATCAAAATTACAAAATTCAAATAGCAAAGAGTAGAGAACTGTAGGAGAAAACAAGGATAGTCACAAATAGCTATGAAGCTAGCATGACTAGCCTTGAATTACAATCTCACAAAATACCCAAATCTTGAATCTTGTATAAATTGAGCTCCTTGATAGATCCTTAAAGTTTTGTGTGAGTAGTTCTTCAAATCTCAAAACACAATATAAAGAAAAGAGGAAAAATGGAGGAAGAAGATGGGAGAAGAGAATGAGAAAGAGAGCAGCCCAAAGGGGCTGCCTCTGTTTTGGTACCGTGGAGCACGGCTCTGTGCTAGGTTTTCTCTCGTTCTCTGAGAAGGAAGAGGATATATATGGGGGTTAGGTTGATCTGCTTCAATGATGAGAGGATGAGAGGATATTGGATGGGTGGCTGTGATTGCAAGAGAAAGAGAATGGACGGACCAAATATCAAGTCTCGGTCTAAGGTAGATAGAAAGGTCACGTGGGCTAGGCTTTAATTGTGAGAACCATCAGCCACCGTCTGCATTTTAGAGTGAATGAAGATGAGAAAAGAAAGCTTATGCCATGTGTCATGGGAAAAAAATATAAAAATAAAAAAACAAATTTTCATAGGCGCCCGAGCCTCTTTAGAAGTTCTTTTTCCAAACTAAACGTATCATTGTGAACAAATTAGAAATGGCGTAGCCAAGTAGAGATTCTTTCTTCACCAGGTGGATATTGAAATTGTGTTGATGATGATGTGTAGATTGACCCGGCAAAATACAAAAGCGTTATCTCTGGATTTGGAGTTATGTTCAGGGAGCAAGGAATTAGAGGTTTCTTTAGGGGTTGGGCGCCCACTTTGATTGGTTACAGTGCTCAGGTGCCGGCAAGTACGGCCTCTTCGAGTTCTTTGCCGTTCGCCAGAGGTTTGTCAGATGGGCTACCAAAGTTTATCAAATCCGAAGGCGCTCTCGGGTATGAATATGAATATATAATGTTACTCAGAATTGGCACAGATGTTATATGTAGTAATTAATATATATGGAATGCCAGAACTTTGGTTTGATAATTACTGCTTTGATTGTCTTACAGGTTGTACAAAGGGGTTGTTCCTCTTTGGGGACGCCAATTCCTTGTAAGTTATGCTTCTCTATCCGTCACAGTCTAGCAACATAACATGTGCTTGTTAAGACTCATTATCTTCTGGAGTTATTGTTGATAACAATTACTTGGTGGGTTTTGTACAGATACAATGATGAAATTTTCAACTTTCGAGAAATTTGTCGAGCTCACTTACAAGCATGTGATCCCAACACCGAAAGAGCAGTGCAGCACACCCTTGCAGCTCGGAGTGAGCTTTAATTGCGTGTGGATATGTGGCTGGTGTGTTCTGTGCTGTTGTTTCACACCCTGCTGATAACTTGGTGTCTTTCCTCAACAATGCTAGGGGGAAACTGTTAGTGATGTGAGTCCAGTTAATGTTCATATAATCATATATATAAACATTAAGTAGCCTCATAGTTGTACTTGGTCATCTTTTGTTAATGTGCCAATTTTAATTGATGTATGTTGCAGGCTGTGAAGAACCTAGGAGTGTGGGGTCTTTTCACCCGGGGTCTTCCTCTTCGTATAGTCATGATCGGAACCCTTACTGGAAGCCAAGGGTATCTATGATGCCTGCAAAGTTTTCATGGGCGTGTAAGCTTTCGATCCCTTCATTTTTTGTCGTGTCTCTTGACTCTCTTCTATGTTATATCCTGATCTTATGCTTTCAAGACTTCATATTTATGGGGCATAATTGTTCTATTTCAGACCAACTACTGGCGGCGCCGCTTCCGCTGCCACTGAGCTTGAATCCAAAACTGATGGATGTCAAACCACATTCTTTTAGTTCAAGGAATTACATACTATCAAAAGACTTCATACTATCAATTCTACCGATAGTCATTTTTTATTTTTTGTTACTTTTTTTGTAAAATTATCATCTCAGTTAGTCAAAAACAAAGAAGGCAGCAGATTATATTTATCAGGGATTATGCGGAAAGCCGAGTTTCTAACTTCTGAGGTTGGCATCAAGAGCTTTAGGCTCTCTTCTGTTCTGCCATTGGGAAGGCATGCTGGAACAACATGTTCAGTTCCTGGTTTGCCTTTTCCCAATGAATTATGTTCTCCTGAGGAGTTTGAGTGCAACGTAGCCGGCAACTTCTTAACCAGAAGAAAAGATATTGTCAAATAAAACCTTCATATATTAGAAGTTATAAAACTCAACTCATTACTACATTATGTTCTTTCAATCACAATAACAACCCTTCCACATGCATTGCAATCCACTACATTACATCAATCAATCCAGCAACATGGCCGCTGCTAATAGTTATATGTTCGATCTTATTGTTAGTTTAATATAACTTTGACTAATTAGGCTGATCTTTTATAACAATCCCGTAAATAACAACAATTCACATCAACAAAGCTTGAAGCCTTCTCTCCACATTAAGCATATCTTTCCTCATTTTGAAGCGACTGACAATAGTTGCAGGATTCACATTTTCAACATAACACCTTTCAACGACCATTCTGACCACCTTTACATGCTCAAGTGAAGTTCCCGCGGCAGTCACAGTGTTTCCCTGTTCATCGGCACATGTTAAAAATCTTTAAATTCATAGTAGAGACAAGAAAAATAAGTGCGCAATGTATAATGTATCAGAATCACACAGGAATTGTAACCTTACGTTAACATACAGATGACAACTCATCAGGCATGCAAGGTCCTGCATCCAATTTATATTGTTAGCAGAGAGAATTAACCACGGTAAGTACCTACTAAAAAGTGAAGATAAGGAATGCCTATTTATCCTTTCATTCTTTATTCCATTTGTCTAGAAGATCAGAAGACATAATATAGGACTTTATGTACCTTTAAGTTGTCCAAGAACCTGGTCCTCCGTTTATCAAATCGCTCCTGAAAAGGAAAAAAGAAAGAAAAAAAAGTAGCTAGAGATTAGAAGATGAGAGAGCTTCTATTACGGAGAGAAGAAGAGTAGTTATGCAGCAGAGCAACTATGTGAAGGCTCATATAGCTCATGTTATTTCCATTCTAACCTGTTTCACTAAACGTTAACTCAACTCTAAACCTTTTAAATCACCAAACTAATTACATTTTAAAAATTAAAAGGCATCACGAATGCACAACTAGAGGAAAGGCTTAAATGTTACTTTATTAAGTTCAGCAAAAAATTTCAAAGACAGCAGAGCTAAGAAGAATGCAATACCCACCTTCTTGATCCCATGTATTGCGGCAAGCCCACCTTCTTGATACCCAGTTTTGATGTGGTCATGATGCATATCGCCATTCAATATATCAATTACCTGAAATAAAAACGTTATGCACTCTAATCAGAAAAAGAAAAATGTGCAGTTTGCTATGCAAGAGAGCAACATAAACATAATTTCTTATTTCAAATGCTTAAATTAATGTGTTGAATCAACCAAAAACAAATACAGGCGTGATTACTATTCGCCCTGAAAATACTGCTTATATGCTGTTGCCCTCTTAGATTGAAGATTGCAGTCAATGTTGAATCAACCAAAAACAAATACAGGCGTGATTACTATTCGCCCTGAAAATACTGCTTATATGCTGTTGCCCTCTTAGATTAAAGATTGCAGTCAAAGAACGAGAATAAACACCTTATTCAAAACAATGTAAATATCTACAGGTTTGGGGAATAAATATAATGTCGATAAAACAAGCTACCAAAAGCTGGCTGTTGTCAATAGAAAACCAATTGCAACACATACTGGCTTTTCAATTTGTTCACTAAATACCTAGAACTGCAGGTGAGAAGGTTTATATTCTGTTGTTAAATAAAACTGTAATTATTCTGCATTTTTAATTCTATACGCTAGATTTGGATGACTTGAACATGTTATGCACTCGAATCCCTAAAATAAAGAAAATCAATTGTAAAAGAAATGGCTGTAAACATAGACGCATGATATTTTAAATAAAGATGCAAAACATTATTTACAGGCTATTGCCAAAGAATTAGAGTGAGAGAATAAAAGGATGTGTGAATTGAATTGTACCACATATGTCGGAGTAGTAGTTTTGGACAGAAGCACAATAATCTCCCTAGCCCTGTGAATGATGTCTGGATCTTTGGTCCTTGGGGTGGTTGAGACAGTCATGTAAAGCTCAGCCTGTCATAATTTGACATAAACCACTGATTAATGTAATGTAATGTAAACCAGATCGATCGAGTAGAATTAACAAAGCTAGCTAGGTAGGTGTAGAAAGAACAAATTTCTTATGCATACCAGATTGAGTGTGTAAGAAATTCCATGCTCTTGTAAAGCCGATTCCACCTCCGGCCAAGCATCTTTCAACTTTGGTACTGCACAAAACAATTTACTAACTTGTGTAAGTCTTTAAGGAAAGTTAATTAGCTATGATCCTCGAATTACGTAGTACGTGACTCAACTGTGGTATTTGGAGAATGACTCCGTGAAGGAGGTCACTTCAGACTTTTCCGACTCCATGTGGTCGGAGTTTGGGCACGGCACCTTCGATTTGTGACCGGCGCCGATCTCCATCGTCACTCTCAGAGTTCTCTCTCTCTCTCTATCTCTGCGCTTTTGTTTCGGCTTATTTTTCTTCCCCACCGCGAGTGTGTGAGGGGGATATATATACATCTGTAAGTGGGCTGTTTGGGCCTTGGGAAAGGCCCAGAACTTGCAATTTCTCCTTTGTGTTTTTTTTTTTAAACGGTTAAGAAATTTTTTATAAGAGAATAGGGTTTGTTATTTACGAAAATAACCTTGAAATACTAGAAAATTTTAGAAATCACCTTTAATTAAGAAGGCTAATTATGATAATTGCAAAATAAAGCAACTCCAATTTACACCACAAAGATGTCATAACAAAATTTTAAAAAAATTACACCACAAAGATTCAAAGAATTGAAGATTAATATAGCACATGGCTAGTTAGTGTAGCTCTTAAATCTTCCTGCAGGTTAGGTTGCTTGTTTCCAGTGAAGTGTGTTTACTAGTGGAATAATGGTTGGAGACTGGAAGTCGACTTGGTTCGTACAGCTCTTCAATGTGGTTCTAATTACTTGTTGCTTGTTTCCAGTGAAGTGTGTTTACTAGTGGAATAATGGTTGAAGACTGGAAGTCGACTTGGTTGGTACAGCTCTTCAATGTGGTTCTAATTACTTCTTACTTCAAAATTATATGTACCTATCTCTCAAGTATTTTACTGCATGTTGTACAAAACTGATCAAAATCCACCAACTTTCTTATGTATATAATTACTTCCTTAAAACATTCTCATAATTTTATTTCTCGTATTATTAAATTCCTAATTGTGCAGTTTGAAGATTGAAATTTGGGGGTGGGAATTAGCAACTTGCTATCATTTGCGGGAGTCTTAGCATCTTTGATGTACATACACTGATGCATGTATTCAGATAAATAAGGTTTGTTAATCATGTATCTTCAATCTGTCAATTAGGGTCGAATGTTTTCACAAATCAATTATTTCATATCAAAAGTGACACTTTCGATCACTCATGGACATAAAAAGTTAGTGATCGAAAAATCTTAACTCTACACCGTCAAGGTAATGTGAAAACCACATGTTCCTAAAATAATCGAACATACCATAATTTCACATATGATGCCAATTAGTAATAAATTACCTAGTTTTTCTAGTAGGATCAAACTTTCTTTGCCTTCTGCCCTTTAGTCAAATATGACTCCGACTTTCCTTGTTCTTTCTGCTAGTTGATCGATAGAAATCACAAAACCCTCACAAACATTTGACCAATACTCTTTTCCTTCTTCTTTTTCCAACTCAGAAGACATGCATTAAGCAATACTCGCATTTATAGAATTTGTCAATTTCACACATTAATTAGCCAGTAAGAATTACTGCTTATATTGTGATTTAAACATAAAATCACATAAATAAGGTACATAATTCGGTGTTGGTAGTTATGATTTCACGACTACTAATCTCTCATGTATACCTAAGAGATTGATAGGGCCGAGCACATACGAAGTAATCTACTATATGAAAAGGTCTAACCACCCTAATAATCACCATGACTCATGTATACCTAAGAGATTGATAGGGCCGAGCACATACGAAGTAATCTACTATATGAAAAGGTCTAACCACCCTAATAATCACCATGAAAATAAATGATCAAC
This sequence comes from Rosa lucieae, assembly GCA_024704745.1. Lineage (NCBI taxonomy): Eukaryota > Viridiplantae > Streptophyta > Magnoliopsida > Rosales > Rosaceae > Rosa > Rosa lucieae. The sequence continues at coordinate 58,239 of JANPXK010000659.1, forward strand.
AAACATGATTTGTATTTGTCTTATTCATACTTCAACATATGTACCAAAGAAAGACTTGCTCACACACATTCATACATTGTCTTTATACCTACGTATGTATCAAATCAACGTTGATTTATGTATGCGTCGATGGGATCTAGATATTACAACCTCTAGATAAAGAACAACAACAACCCAATTAGATTGGAAGTTGAAACCGCTTTATACAATCGAAATCAAAATTATTAGTACCAAGGCTACGCCTCTTGATTCTTTTCAAGTATCCTTGCACAAAATAACTTCAACTTTACGCTTGGTCCTGCTGAAAAACTGACGCCATAATCATAACAAAGGAGAAGTAACTGTTCTGACCATAATTCTTCACCGGCCCTTGTAATATCTATGTTAATTAAAAAGACGTACGTGCATAGACTTGTATGATATGTGATCAATGCATATTGTAGCATAGCAATCAATGCATGCACAAAAGGTTGGAAATTTCGATATTATAATTTACGAAAATTTCAATTATCAATTGAAATATCAAAAATTATTGGGTGTAAAAATTAACTCTTAAAAGAATTGTAAATTTCGCTCAAAATTGGTGAACTCAAACTATAAAATTTTAGCAATTTCAAAAAGATTTAAACCCTACGCATTACAGTAGTTAAATAAAATAGCAGTAGTAGTGGATGTGAAAACTGAAAATGGAAGGGTGCTGTACACAGAACAAATTAAAATTGGAACGCAAACAAACCATCTCATTTCAATAATTCATTTAGAAGAGAGAAGAGGGAGAGAGATAGCTACCACGTGATCTCACTGTCCCGTTGCTGTACTCCATTCGTCAAACACCCACTTTTCCTTTTTAAGGAAACCTGAACGCAGATAGAACTGAATTATGATCTTTCCACAATTACAGATCGCGATTTGATTCACTGGACCACTTTTTTAAGAGAGTTGAAAAAGAAAACCACTTCACAGAACCGAAGTGTCTTCCTCCCCTGCATATATGTCCTCACCAATATTATTGGACCATTGAACTGACCTAGCTGCCTAGTACTAATATACTAGTATATAAACCCTAGCTAAGTAGCGGAGTTTCTATCATCATGGCCTTTTTCTCTCTTATTACTCAAACCAGTTGATAGCTCAGAGAGATCGATAGCTAGCTAAGTTTCATTGGCCTTTTGCCCTCTTATTACTCGAACCAGTTGATAGCTCAAAGATCGATTATGGAAAATCAAGGGTATGTTCCCCCACCTGACTCCATTGCCAGTCGCACACGGAGTCGTACCTGCTCGTGCTGCAGCTGAGGCTGCTGCCGCTGTGGCTGCCGCTCAGGCTGCGGCTGCGGCTGCTGCTGCTGCTGAAGAACAAGAGGAGTGGGTAGGCGTCGGACAACAAGCTCCCCCAGTGAATGATCCTCCGGCAAACCCTGAAAATGCACAGCACACAGCACAGCAACAGCACCTTGGACCTGCTGACATGGGTGGCGAGGTCGGCCACGTTGAACCTCCCATATCAGACACCGACACTGATGACTCCATTGCCACCAGAATGGCTCGCGATGCGCGTAGGGGTTACCCATACGCCAGAGGCGGTGGCGTCGCCTAATCTCGATCGTCAAGGTACGTGGCTAGCTATTTCTCTGGTTAGAACATTACATAAATATATTGATCATTAATATTTACAAGTTTCTAAAGCATCGTATGTATGCACATGTATTTTTGAATTTTGTTTCGATGATCAAAATGTGGCTTTCAGGCTTTCCTTGTTTTGTTGGCTTTTAAACAATATCAATTGATTTTTGGCAAATATATATATATATATATATATATATATATATCACAGTTTACTCTACTTAAGAGTTTTCCTCGTCATCGTCATAGTCTAATAGATTTCCATCAAGAGGTTTAACAGAAACATTTTACTGGACGCTTCTTTAATTATATGCATGTTGAGCTTATATTTGTGGGGTTTCTCTTTTGATGCAGATGGGGTTATGGCCGTTTGGGGTCTTGAAGAATCAGAATCTGAAGATCTACTGTTTCTTTTAATTACCTATTCGCTCAGTTAGTTATGGTTATTTTGTAATCTAAATGGTCATGCATGCTTATGACAATATGACATGAACCTCTATATGATCAACTATGATTGCTTAGTTATGGTTATTATGTAAGTTGAATGGTTATTCATGCTTTATGACATGAAGCCTATGAATATTTATGACTGCTTAGTTATGGTTATTAATTTTGCATATGGTTTGGGCTGTTTTCATGGTTACTTTTATAGTCATTTACATCTTCTTTAACAATATGTAGCATTACAAAGAAGTTTGTTCTTTTCTACTCGTTCTCAAGAGTACTATCGATCTCTTGCAAAATCAATTGAGATACAAACTGTAGTTCCAATAGACCGAGATCAATGCACGGTTAGTTCTGCATATTATAGAAAATACAGTAAGGTACGTGGTTATGAATTCGAATGTGCTTTTTGGTGTAGAGATCGATGCCCAAGGTAAATATTTTTGTTAGCTTATATAGGTTGGAGATGGAGACCAGTTTTGAAAATTATAATAAGGCTTCTACTTGATATAGATCTATAAAGTTTCATGATAGGCGAAGCTGAACTGATTTTAAATTGGAGTCCACCATGGACAATAACCAATATTTGTTTCTTATACATAAAGCCTCATTAAATCAAACTCGATCTCAGAGCCCTCATTTGCTTCTCTTCTTGTCCTTGACTGCTTGCCCATTTACATAAAATGGGAAATAGGTCTTAAGTCTTTCATAACTCTTTCTGACAGTAGTACCTCAAAGATATTGACTAATATTGAGTAAGATATTGTCTTTAAATACACTCATCATACACTTGAGTAGTGCGTTAATTTGAACCAACAATGTGCCAAGTGAGATTTCTTTACTAAGGAAAAAGTAAAAATTGAGTGAGAGGAAAAGGTGCAAAATGTTATTTCACAGAGATATATATGATGGTATCCAAAAAAAAAAGAAAAAAAAGAGAGGTATATATCAATATATGAAGGAGATCAAAAATATTTTGAGCCAAAAGTTAGAATTTGAACTACTGCTTGCCGTAGCTGTAAGCCTGTGACTAAGTTAGAGCTAGGATATATCTGTGCTTTTAGTAACAGCTATCTCTGACAATTCTCAGCTAGCTAGCTTTGGGCAAGAGGTTAAGTTCAGTACTTTGTTGCAGAAAAAGAAAATTATGTGTGTGTGTGTATATATATGATGATGAATTCAAAATAAATAAATAAATAAAATATAAAAAGAGATATATATGATGGAGATCAAAAATATTTTGAGCCAAAAGTTAGATTTTGAACTACTGCTCTTGCAGTGCCTGTGACTATAACATAGCTAGGGTACATATTTCAGGATCTTTGCTTTTAGTAACAGATAGCTCTGACAATTCTGAGATAGCTAGCTGTCGGCAAGAGGTTAAGTTCAGTACTACTTTTGCAGGCATTCATAAATGGAATAAGGTTCTATACTATTATTGCTTCCATTTCAAGCACGAACCTTGTGGACATAAAATAACAGTAGAAAAAACTTAACCATAACGATTAGTTGATAACCATACTTATACTTCTAAGCACACTTCTTGTGTTAACATGATTCCATATATAGATCAGTGCTAAAAATCTATGGAGAAGAGTACCATACACAAAGTATCTTTCAATTCATAAACATATATAAATCCTAAGGCTTATATATAATCCGATCGCAATTTTTTAGTTTTGAAGAATCAGTTTATAATTCTTGATAAGAGCTGCAGGCTAGGGATTGATGCAGCCAGTGTCCCATTGTACATCCCACAATATAACAAATATTAGAAATTATGTATTACCTTTGAAGGTTCTTGTATTCCACTTATGTTCTATACAATGCATTACAAATTTGCTGTGTATTCGGCCCATTATTTGACTCGATCTGATCTCGAATTGAATGATATATATTGACGTACTCTCGAACCATGCAACTTAATTTGTGCATAAAAGCTCAGCAAGAATTTTGAAAGTAGCTAGGTTGGTAGGTGGTAGATGGTGAATTAACAAGAGTGGCAGGGTATTGTTGTAGGGTGGACTAGCTAGTGTGATGAAGTGGACTGGCATAGGTTGTTAATGCCCAGGACTATTTCATTTTCACCGACCTGACCATTCTTCTACGTCTTCATCTTCATTATCTAGTTTAGGTGTTTGGGCCTTCTGTTTTGGGTCTCGCGTGGGAAGTAGTACTAGTGACTAGTGAGAATCGGTGTTATATCTTTAGGTCCATGGATTAATTTCATTTCCATAGTAGAATTCTTTGTTTTAAACAAAGCCAGGAGAAACCCACACCTCATATTACTATTCAGATAAACAAAGCTTCTCAAGCTTGTTCTGTACCTGGAGCCCATCATGCATCTCGTACTCTTAAGCGCTTGACAAAGAGTTGCATGATAGGGGCTGGCCTAATTGGGACTGATGTTATACGACGATCCAGTCGATAACGTAAAATTAACTCAGGTACACAAAGCCTGAAGCTTTCCCTCCACGTACTTCAATCTCCTCTTTCCCCATTTTTAAGTACCTGACAAGAGTTGCAGGATTCACATTTTCAACAAAGCACCTCTCCACAGCCTTTCTTGCCACCTTTACATGCCTAAGTGAAGTCCCCGCAACAGAAACAGAGTTTCCCTGTTGAACCATTTACTGGAAATATTAAAAATCACTAACTTCATAGTATTAGTCTCGTCAATAGGTTCGTGACCAGAATAAGAAAATATGTACAGTGTATAACATCGGGATCACAAAGGAATTCTGTAAACCTTACGCTAACATACAGATTACAACTCTAACAGGTTTGCAAGGTCCTGCACGCATCCCAAATATGTACGTTGTTAGCAGAAAGAACTGATTGAGCACTGTAAGTACTAAATACATAGAATGTGTGTGAAGACAAAAAATCTGCTTAGTAATTATCTATATATTCCTTGTTTCTTTTGAGTTGGAAGATCAGTGAGCTAGGCACAATTTAAATCATTTTACTCACTGTTAAATTTTGCAGGAATCTGTTCCTCTGTTTAGCAAATCGCTTCTGCGAAAGAAAAAAAAAAGGTAGAGATTAGACAAGATGAAAACTGATCGAGCTTTTACAACATTTCCATTATCAATTTCAGAGAGGTCTTGGATTTTCACATAGTAGCCATGCACCAGAGGGCCCACATCAAGGCTTATATATTACATATGTTATCCCCAACTAATTCCTGTTTTACTAAAGTCACCCAGCTCTAATGGTTTAACCAAATTGCATACAATGCTACTAGTAAAGGTTAACAAAAACATAAACATTACCCGATAAATTTGTATGCACTCATATATATGTAAGTTATCACATTCATAATTTTAATTAAAATGTAATATTGTACCTACCTCCTTGATCCCATGTATTGCGCACAGCCCACCTTCTTGGTGCCCAGTCCTGATGTACTCATGATGCAGATTGCCATTCAGTATTTTAATTGCCTGAAACACAAATGTTAGGCACTGAAATCAGAAACACCATACTAAGTAGCTCAAATTAATAAAAACTTGCAGTCTGCAAGTAAAAGGAAAGTGCAATACAAACAAAAATTCAGTGGTTTACAATAAGAAGATGAATATTGAAACGAAAAGGTAAAAGCACATGTGAGAACTATTCACCCTGAAAATGCTATTGCCCTAACAAATTAAGAACTGCAGTAATCAACGAGAAAATTGACACCTTGCTCAAAATATAACAAGCAAAGCTACCATGCATGGGTCATTAATTCTTCTAGTACTTATTAAACTGGCATGTATAGCATTGCTCAACCATATTAAACCACCAAATTGTGCAACACACCATGAGAAAGATGCCTTTTGATCTGCTAGAGTAGTGCGAAATTTAGCATTCCATTCCCAGACTTGGATATTCTTCACATTTTCAATTCTATACACTCCATTCCCATGATTTTCAACATGTTGTGCACTCAAATCGGAAAGAATTGTAAAAGAAACACATAAACTGAACCTGAGTTTTGATTAAGAGACAAGTATTGTGGCCTAGTAACCATACATAATTACATTGAAAGAAAGAAAACAAATATGAACCGTAGATGGTGGAACTTCAGTTCTGGACAGAAGTAAAATGAAATCCCGAGCCCGGTATATGATATCTGGATCCGTTGTCCTTGTGGTTGTTTGGACAATAATATAACGCCTAATTAACCTGAAGTCCATTCATAATTCGAAAATAAACCACTGATAAGATAACAAGAGCAGAGCTATTCATATTAACAAATTCAATGCGTAAGAATTTGAGCAGGTTGAGTCCGTAGGAAATTCCATGCTTTGCTAAAGCTGCTTCCACCATGGAAAAGGAATCTGACAATTTTGGTGCTGCACGCCTGCACATAGCAACGTCAACACACTTCAGTCTATGTAGAAATGTTGAACGAAAACAAAAACTGAAATGTTGTTCTAATTATATTTTAGAAAGAAAACTGAAATTTGGTTTCACCGAGAACAAACTAAACTAGGGAGAAATGTACACGGTATGGATAGAAGAAGGTAATGAAGGAGGTGAATTCAAAAGTGAGAGCTTCATTGCGAACGTCTTGTGGTGCACCTCCATTGTCGCGAGCGAGACACAGAGAGAGAAAGAGAGAGCGATCTAGTAGTTGTTTTTTCTTGCTTTATTCTTGGTCGCGATCCGAGGAGATTATATAGGGGAATGAGTGGTGAATGAGTGGTGAGGCGGTTCTGTTTTAGGGTTATTTGGGCCTTGGCTTGCAATTTCTTTAGAAAATACGAGGTAAATTTAAAGAAGTAAATATTAATTGGGTGATAAGAAACGTCCATATTCTTCTTCTCTTCACTAATAACACGTGCATTGCATGAGTATAAGCCTAATAAAGCATACTTAATTTGGAGACGAGCTAAAGTTGAAGCTTCTGTCACAATCTGTCACAATGTTTTCTGTGGCTTGTCGTAATTCTCTTATTGCCTTGCTACTCAAGGTTTCAACATGTTAAGCACTTAAATGATCAATAGGACGACAACAACAATGCTAATGATCGATTACTATGGCTTTTTATGAAAGACTCGGTGAAAGAGGTGACGGCTTCTTCATTCAACCAAGGGCCAGAGCTTTCCAACTCCATGTGATCATCATCGACATTTGAGTCGCTTCGATTTGTGGTGCTGTTCAAGTTTAACGAAGCCGTTACGTAGTAGAAGAAATGGAGAGTCGGAGACTTTCTCAAAAGTGAGTGCATTTTCCTATTTTCAGAATGAAGTCTTGTAATTCCCATCCTAATTTTAGCTTGATCACAATTGCAAGCCGTGTTGGTTGCTATGGAGTGGAACCGTAGTGTTTTTCATGATTGCGTTGCGAATGTTTTCGCTAGTTTCGGTTCACTGGGACTGATGTTGATGTTCATGTGTTAGCTTCCCCTCCCCATTTTCACTCCCGGACATCTTCTCTGTGGTTGCATCTGGTCATCTGAAGGCTACTGAACCAGAAAAAGAAAAGAGGAATTCTACATTTTTCTCACTGCTCTCCATCTTTGTGAGTAACGTCGGATTATTTTCATTTTGTTGAGATCCTATTGAATGATTCGAGTCTCCTGCAACAGAATCTTGTAGGCATAATAATAAACAAAACAAAAAACAAAAAAAAAAACAAAAAAAAAAACTGATTTCCCTTGTATATATTATGATTGATGTTACAAAATTTTCTCACAATCAAGCATTTCATATACGAGAATGATCAAGATCTAGTCTAAAGAGGATAGACGGTATCAAACACGACTCTTGCAAAAATATGCCGAACCTCTGGCAGGCTGCCCTGAGCTAATGACTCGTAGTCAATCTTGCTGCCTTGCTTTGCCACAAATCCCAGCTTCCCACCCACTTTTACGCAGTTGAAAATCTGGGAGACCCTCAAAGATAATCCCCATGGTATAAATACCTGCAGCAAATTGACATCGAATAAAATAAGACTTGCCCTTTCCTTAAATTGAGATGAAATGCAAAGACGATGATGTACACACAAACAGGAAGGGAGAAAGGTTGCACTGACCAGATCAGAAAACGGTGCTTGTGGGTATGCTGCCATGGCCTCTGAAACAATTTGCTGATCAGTCATATGATCGAGTGCCAGCCTAAAAGATGCCTCAAGATCCTTAACCTCTTTATTACATGCTTCAGAGTCCAAACTCTTCGGTTCTAATAATTCATGAAAGCTACCGTCATGTGGTTTAGTGATAGTCCTGGCTATGTCCACTGCTTCTGACATATCTCCACCATTGTGAACAGCAAGGGTAAATGCAGCAACCACCAACGCATCTCGAGGTTGTTCGGAGAGTGCTTTATGCAATGCTAAGATTGCAATCCTGAAAGTATAAACTTGTGATGAGCCTCCCTAGGTCATAGTTGTAATGATCTTGTAAGTATTTCCCTTTATCTCACATATACACAAGAATCATGCAATTCAATCTGCTTGGATCACTGTCAGATCAAACTTATTTTATTTAGCATTCTGTTTACATTAACATCTTACCATAAGCTACTGTGGCACGGCTTGTCCGGTGCAAGAAGTTTATCCAAGTTAGAAAAAAGGGACTGCAAGTGAAAACCAGAGAACAAATAAGTCATTACCTTCTTAAGTCAAAGAAACTTCAAACTATAATCAGATCTTGTATAAGAATGTAATAAGTAACTGAATGATGATCAAAAGATAATTACCAAAAGCATGTTAGACCTTTTGTCTCATCTTCGAAATCCATGGCGAACAAAATATGCTGCCTGCAATATGAAAATGTATTAAAACCTGTACTACTGTGCTGGCAACTAGGAAACTCATTCAAATTTAGAAAATACATACCTGGATGGGTAGAAGTAGTTCCAGAAGTCCAAATTTCCATAATAATCGAAGGGAAGCTTCAGCAGAACCATACGCCATCAAATAATTCATTTCCATGAGGATCCTTCCCTAAAGTATGAAGTACTGAATGAGTAATCCAACTTGAGTGCAAAGGAAATTATAAGCTCAAAGAGCTCTTAAACTACCTTATCAAGCCTAAGAATTGAGTAGGATAAATTTTTAATAGAATTAGCTGTTTCCTTTGAAATACGGAATCCTAAACGAGCAGCAATTCTTATGGCACGTAGAATGCGAGCTGCACAGTAATTGGAATCTGATGTTAGTGTCTCCATAAAGACGGGAAAGTGTTCAATATGTGCGCATGGGGGTGTGTGTTCTATAAAACAATGAACTAAGCTTAGCACTATCAATGTATAGAAAACACATCAAACTGAAAACATAAGCTCACCACAATCCTCTCGAAATGAAGTACTTGCTGGTACAACAGTTTGGACCTAGCTAGGCTCACAGAAGATGATGTGAGGACACAGATTTTCAGCTAGTCTAAAGTAATTTAAGAAACCAAAACTTCTAAGAATAGAAGCACACTTTAGCTTTTCTAAGATCTTCTATTCCTCCCAAGTAGTCATACACTATCCTTGCATAAGGATCAAACATCAACCTGCAAGAGATGAATAAAGACTATAAGAAATATAAAGAAGAGTGAAACTGCAACTTTCAGGTGAAAACGATTTGATAAACAACCCGTTAATTGTAAAGTCACGCTTCAAACAATTGCTCCAACGCATAAAATCCTTGTCATCACAGCGTACAGGTTTTTTAAAATCACTACTTGAGTTCCTACCAAAGCTTCGTGCACTGATGCTAAAACTGGAAACCTAATACGAGCACAACAATTCACTTTAGATTAGAACTCTGTGTATGTCTGTCTGCGCATGTTTGTATAAAAGTCACGTAAGATACTAACACAAGTAAATAAAATAAGCCTGACCTTTTAGAGATCATTACGCAATTAAAAATGGGAATGATTTAAGTTTGAATTTGATGGTCCAGGATACCAGGACTGATTACCTCTAGTTATTTACTAAGACCTTACTCACTCTATATAGAAGTGAATTTTCTATGAATGCCCATATAATTATAGACAATTGCGATTTGTACATTTACAACAAAATAACCCACCTCCACTACCGTATCACCAATGTGCACATGAGATATAGGAAACCGCCTTCCAACTACTTGGCACCAAGAAAATGTTCTCGTCACCTGAAAATATCATTTGCAGATACTACAAGCTAGAACTTATGACATCAAAAACCAACTTTCAAATAACGTTTCAGAGCAAAACCTCTCTCAATTCAGCTGAAGTTAAAATGTCAAAGTCCTTTGGCGTGCGTTTTAAGATAAGATCCCTTACACAACCTCCTACAAGGTATATACCTCAAACCCTGCAACAGAACATAAAATGACAATAGCAAAAACTAGTGCCAATGCAATTCAACAGTCAACACCATTTAAAACACAACTCAATGCTCACCCTTTCGCTCTAGCACATTCAAAACCTTTCGGGTCGGCTTGTCAATCATAGAACTACTAATCCCAACCTCTTTCGAATTCAGCTTCTTCCACTGTGGTGCCTTCCCATCTCCTTCATCCCAACAAAAACTAAACGTAAGCCTTACAACCCATTTTAAATTCCAAACTACAATCCCAAAATCCAAAAACATGAAAGTTCAAAACTTGCTCATTCCACTGGCTGAATCATTGGTCTTGTTGTCCTTAGAACGACCCTCTTGCTCATCAATCGCCTCCATGGCCGCAACGAAGTTCAACTGAACCTGAATTGAATTCAACCTAAAGCTCAAACGAACCCAATACACAAAATTCATTGCCCAAATGTAAAAACAGAGGCGCCTGCGAAATTTCCTTGCCAATGCATTGAAAGGTGGGAGTGAGGAGGTTGAAATTGGGTCGGTAAGCAAACCCTAAACTTGAAATCGCCATGCGTGAGCTGAATCATTCACTGTGGGGGTTTTAGATGCAGAGCTTAAACCCTAAAAGTCTGAGGTTCACTGGAAATTGTGTAGAAGATTAAGTTGGATGAGCTGGGCTACATGGACTATTACTCACAACAAACCTAAGTATTGGGCCTCACAAGAAGTGAAATAATATTATTGGGATCAGTCCAGTAGTTTCGGGCCAGTTTCCTAACAACTTATACATGGATTCAATTTTGAGTTTTCTCCACTACTCCCAATTCTGAGGTCTCCGAATTTCAAGGAGCCTCGGGATTTTCTTTTTTAAATTGTTCTTCAAAGGCTTTTTAGTTCCAGAGACTAATTCATACTGGAGGATAAGAGTAATGATTGTATGGTCTAGAATTACTACGTGTTTGTAATTTCGATAAGTAAGATGACGACATGTGCATTCAAAGGGCAAGAAGAAACAAATAAAGAAAAATGGATCAATAACCAGCAAAGCAATGTCATATCGTCCAATCAAAATATCAAGAACCATGGACACATGATAGTCTAGAACTACTGAATAATTTTTTTTTTAAATAAAAGAATTGGGGTGGTGAGACAAATTGATGAAAAATTCATTCCCTATTTTAGTACGGGTTCAATTGCATTGCATTAGCACACTAATTTTGCAGTACCATATAGACATTTTCTTCATTAGCATGTTGATTTATTGTGTATGCGGGCTTGCTTGATTAAGTAAATTCTGATATTTCTGCAATCACAGGCTGTGCTTCTTCTGCAGGAAAAAGAAGAAGTGAACAACACCGATTCAGGTCGATCATGGTGTAGGTAATTGTAGGAAATAAAAGAGAAGAAGAGAGGGTTGTTTTTATATCTCTATCTTGTTTCATATTCTAGCTAGTAATGTAGAAAACTAGAAACTAGAAGGGGATGAACTTTTTTCTCCTAATTAGTACGTGTTAGTCTTTGTCTCCTGTTGTAGACTTGTACGTAGTAACATAGAGGGATGAACTAACATCTCCTAATTTTAATTTTATGGTGTCGTTTATAATATTTTGTTCGTTTCCTTTGCGGGTTCTTTCAGTACCTTATGGTTCTTCCATAGCTGAAGAATCCGATATCTTAGGTCATCTATTCTAGACTCGACTGCAAATCAAAATGTAAACTATACCGGCTTTGTCTAGAAGGTGATGGAATAACGTTCATTTCTTTGAGTTTAAAGAAGACAATATCTGGAAACTTCATGCATGAAACCGATTGAAGTCTGGCCATCTCTTAGTCCTCCAATCAACAAAAACTACGATACTTCACTTTTTAGACTAAATATATAATAGATTGAGCATGAGTTCAATGTCATTTAAAATGAAAAACGAGATCGGCAAATCCATCTAAGTTAGTAGAGGCTGTGATAGAGAGAATTGCAAGTTGGAGAAAATTGCAACGCTGGCATTGTTTCTGGCATTGCCGCAAGTTATTATTGCAGATTGCATGATTGGCTCGCGCTCTGCCGACTGCAATAAGAAGGTGGTGCTTATTCTGCCAGCAAAAGAAACGATGAACAACACTAATCAAGGTGGTGTAGGAAATAATCAAGGAATGAAATCTATCACTCTGGAAAGTTCAATCTCTTGAAAATTCATGCTTGAAACTGATAAATTTGGCCTACTCTGGTGCAATCAAATAAAATCCGCAATTTGAATAGACTGAGGATGAGTTCAATGTCATTTAAAATGACAACCAGATTTGCAAATCTATCTTAAGAATTATTTCTGAATGTTTCTGAGCTGCTCCAATGAGTTGAACAACGGCGGAGGATGGAAACAGAGAGATAAAAAAGAGGCGGCCGGTTGGGAGGGGGGTCGTAACTGGGCAACTAATCTGATACCTTTTTAGTCTCTCCTTGCAATGGAACTTCACAAATGCATGACATCTTTGGTGTCATCATTGCTAATGACCTGTGCCCCAGAGCACACGTATGTATCTTTATATGTATACTGTTCAGCCGAATATGTTAAGCATGCCTACTTTCATAAAACATAGTTCCAAAAAGCTATCACCTTATCAGCTTCCAACCAATAGCAAAAGGGTAAAATGATTATTTAATGTAACAATACTAAGATATAATTCTTGAAAGGGGCAATGGGAAAATAAGTATATGTTGAGTAAACAAATTCACAGCCAGGCAGCCAACTGAGGTTCTCCACTTCCAATAACATTTCACAGATATTAAATACTACATGTAAATATAGCACACCACACAAACGTCTATGCTTTCATCTTCATGTTATTTATACTTGATTGGGAAAAACCAAGTAAAAAGATGCAGTTCAGAGAACTGGATGCACTGTTAACATAGTTCTAGATTTTGAAGCACACTTGGATATACAGTGGGGAGTTTCATGCCTGGGAAGGCACTCTCAAGCTTCACGGCCCATGCCTTGCTCTCCAGGAGGAATCATAACCAGAACGGGTTGAGCACTAAAACCGGGATGAGGCAACCTTCGACGGACCTCACGACCTTCCTGGCAAAGGGCACATTGATGGCAGCACAAATGAGTCACAACATCACAGAAGGCCTCACACTGTTCCTCATCCTCATCTCCCATTGATCCGCAGCACCTATATGCTTCACAGCCACCCTGTTTGTCACCAGAAACCAAACACACACACATTCAGAATGTTTCCTCTTTGATGTTCCCCTTAAATAATTTATGCAAGAGAAGGAAAAAGAGCCAGATGAAGACATTATGGACTTTGCCAAGGTTATACAGGGCAACCTCCATTATAAGAATATAAACACACACACACAAAAGGGAAAATATAACTTGCCTGGAGGTTGAACTTGTGGCGCATAGCAGTACGGTTACGAGCTGCAAACCATGGTGCAAGGCAGTTCAAACCAAAGGCATATCCAATTAAATATAGACCAGAGTAAGTCAAACAGTGAGATGCAAACGAGCTCCCCATAGAAGAAGAAAGTCTCTCGGCAGTGGTTCCATACAACACACAAGGAGCCACACTTCCAAGAAGGCCTAGAAAGATGTCATGACCATTAGTAAGAAAATTGTAGATAACATGTAGTAATGACAACTGAACAAGAATAACTACAAAAAAATCTGATCTTATGATCTAAAAACACTGATTTTCCAGTATTAGCCACCCAGCTATCCAACTCCTATTCCAGGTACACAACTTTCATATCATCTTGTGCCATTATAGAAAAGTCCTGGACTAGGAGGTTTGTTGCATTACGACTTCATGTTTCTATACAAGCAAAAGCTAGAATAAACAGGTCATTTCTTTAATCACACACTTTCTAAAATCTAGTCATCATACAAACGTATATCGTTTTTACGCTGGTAAACCACAATCCAACAATCTTCTAGAGTACAGAGTCACAGTACCCTTAAGACTCGAAGACAATCAATTTCAAATCTTCCAAAACCATGAATTGAGTAAAAAAGTTTGCGATCCAACCAATAGTGAATGCGCCACAATATAGAATAGTATACAAAAAAAAAAAAAAATTTGTCCGTTACAGAATTACAGTATTTACAATATGCATAATTTTTCCAGACAAATCCCAAAATTCCATCCTTTGTATCAAGAAGGATAACGCAGAGATATCCAATCCAAACAATATTGCAACTGAAAACTCTATATTAACCGATATCCGGCCAAATTGCAAAGCATTCTTATCTCACAGATATAGTCATTTGCTCCAATTAAGATACCAATTGAGCTAATTTATCAATACCAAAATGCAATCAAGATAGTCATTTGCTCCAAGATCCAGTCAAAATCCAAAGCTAAAAGAGGAAAACAAAAAACTCACAAACTTCAAGATCACTGCTACAGAACTCATCGTTGCGGCCAAGACAGGCAAGAAGGTCCGAGTCCCACTGGCTCCGGCCCATGGGCTCACCGACCACCACGCTGCTGTGAGTCAACGACATGTTAGAATATGTGGACTCAACATCATCTGACATTACATTAAGATAAAACCAATCGATTTAATCCTATGGAAATAACAAGAAGAACATGAATACAACTCTAATTCTGGTTATCTATTGAGGTGTGTATCTCTCAATAGAAGTAGGAAACTCATTAGTAATCAACTTGTATTACATCAAGTATTTGTGATAAATTCTAAGTCTCCTATCTAGATAAACATGAAGCAGTGTTGGACTCCTTATGGGATGAGTCCAACTCGTGGTTTTGGCCAATATAAATAGGGAGCAAAGTCCATATATTCATCACCGGTTTTAAGCATATAGTTCAGCCCCATTCTGAAGCTTTTGGTGTTGACTTACA
>JANPXK010000660.1:0-56818 GCA_024704745.1 Rosa lucieae
GTCATGCCATGTCATCTACACAAATCACATATTTGTCAAATCATGCAATGTAATTTTTGAGAAAAATACCATTTTATCCTTCTAAAATCTAATGACTCCAAAATTAGGCTTTCTACCTCAAAAATTATTTTGGTTTTTTTTTTTTTTCATTACACTCATGCTTAGATTTAATCAACAATTTTTTTTCTTCAATTAAGAGTAGAAAAAATTTCATGTAATTCAGTCAATAGATTTGCACGTACATTCGATTAATAGATTTGTATATCATATGTATATGAATTCAACCTTTGTTGGGTTCTTGCAAATTTTGAAAGTATAATATGAAAAATACATATTCATTTGATTGTATTTATTCTTTTGTTCATTGTTTTCTCTTTATGTAGATAGGGTTTAAACGTTAGATCTGAATTTATTATTTTTTGTTTGTCTTTCCCTTATATTTAAATTGTAGATGTTAATTAATGGCTGCTAACGTGTAATTTTTTCTTACCTCTTAATTTAGACATAAGTATTTCCCAAATTATTATATTTTTGTGGATGAATAGCTAATGTCTATTTCTTGACACATAATTCAATATATTAATGCCATTTGGGAAGAAAAATTAAAGGAAAGAATTTAATTAAATGAAGAAAAATATTGATCAAAGAATATGTAGACATATCTCTTAAATTAATATATAATTAATAACTGATATTTTTTTTTTGTCACCTAATTAAATTCATTAATGTAATTAATTCACCCCCTAACATTTAAAAGGAAATGTAAAAGGGTAAAGTTGGTATTGAAATAGTATGATGTGGCAAGATATATTATATGGAATTGAAAATAAATTTTTATTTACTTACATGGCATGACACTTAGGATTTGAGGCCACAAATCTTAGGCCTCATTGAGGCCCTATATCATTGCCCTTTAATTTTTAGCTATATTTAACTATTTTTGAAGTAAAATTCAGCTCCAACAGACTAGCTATAGCTTAGCTATATTTAACTTTAGCTAAATTGGCTAGCTATATTTAGCTAGAGAATCCTACATAGCTAAAGCAAAAGTTATATTTCAATCTCATCATTTGTCCACATGTCAGTTTACAATTCGATGAAACATAATATATCACTTACAAATAGTTATCATTGATGGAGCAACATTGTTAAATCAATAGCTATAATTCACAAGTTTAGCTAAATTTAACTAAAAAATAAATTCTACTGTTGGAGATGCTCTAACAAAATGACCCATCATGTATTATAAATAACAAAATTTTCATTTGCAAAATTTCATCAAAAAATTCCTGACAAATGGTATTGATTTTCAGTTATTTATAAACAAATTGAAGAACTGGCTTTTGCACCCACAGCTCCAAAACCTAGAAAAGCCCTAATCTTTGGCACATGACAGAACTGGGTTTTTTGGCACCCAGTAAATAACCCTTAAAACCCAGAAAGGGTTTCGAGTAAAGATAGATAGAGAGCATACAGGAGGAGGAGGAGAAGGGAGAGGGTTTGGAGGGTTTGTCAGAAATGGGGTTGAGCAATCCAGTAGTGATATAAATCACAAAGTGGGCCGCTTTGCTGCGAAGACTCTTTGGCCTACCCATGCCCCTAGTTTTGACGCCCTGCTCAGCAACATATCACTGGTCAGAATCAATTCCCACAACTAGGCCTGGCATTTAAACCCGCAACCCGCAAACCCGCATTATACCCGCACGCTAAAAACCCGCACAAACCCGCCCGTTTATTAATCCGGGCTAAAAAAAGCCCGCACTCAACAAACCCGCAAATTAACGGGTTTTGCGGGCTAAATCCATTGGAACCCATTAACTAAAAATCCTTCCCAAAAACTCATTTCCCATTACCCATACGGGGTTCCTACTTCTTCTTCTTTTTTTTTTTTCTTTTTTTTTTCAACCAAGGCTTTTTTATAATTTTTCTTATTCCCCATGAGGATCCGACTGTTGAATCTTCGTATAATTGTGAAAAGACTATTCAAAAGGAGATCCGTGAGGATTCGACCGTTGGATCGTCGTATAATTTTGTGAGGATGATTCTAAAGGCGATCTGGGACGATCAAACCGTTGGATCTTCGTATAATTGTGCAAAGATGATTCAAAAGGCGATCCATGAGGATCCGACCGTTGGATCGTCATATAATTTTGTGAGAATGATTGTAAGGGGGATCCGGGACGATCCAACCGTTGGATCTTGATACAATTTTGAAAGGAAGAATCTAAGGGCGATCCGTGAGGATCTGACCGTTGGATCATAGTATAAATCGGTAAAGATGATCATCTAGGTGATCCGTGAGGATCTGACCATTGGATCGTGGTATAATTTTGAGAGGATGAACCTAAGGGCGATCCGTGAGGATCTGACCGTTGAATCATTGTATAAATCGGTAAAGATGATCATCTAGGTGATCCGTGATGATTCAACCGTTGGATCTTCGTATAATTTTGAGAGGATGAACCTAAGGGTGATTCGTGAGGATCTGACCGTTGGATCATCGTATAAATCGGTAAAGATGATTTTCTAGGTGATCCGACCGTTGGATCTTCGTATAATTTTGAGAGTATGAACCTAAGGGCGATCCGTGAGGATCTGACCGTTGGATCATCGTATAAATCAGTAAAGATGATCTTCTAGGTGATCCGACCGTTGGATCTTCGTATAATTTTGAGAGGATGAACCTAAGGGCGATCCGTGAGGATCCGACCGTTGGATCATCGTATAAATCGGTAAAGATGATCCTCTAGGTGATCTGTGAGGGTCCGACCTTTGGATCGTCGTATAATTGTGATTTGTGAATTATTTTTTGTCAAAAAAGGAAAGGAAAAAAAATCTAAAAAGATATAAAATAAAAAATTTCAAAATAGAACACCAAAAAAGTTCATATAGAGAAAATGGCAAATGAGGGGGATATATATAAGTCTTATTTTGTGGGCCACAACTCACGCATCGTATGGATTTTCACTCTTGGATTTGGGTCCGGTTTTCTAAGATGCGTCTGGTTTTCCGACTTTGTTTTGGTACATAAATTCTGGACGCCTTAAATGATCGTTAACGGAAGGGCAAAAATGTCATTTCAATTTACATTACAACAAAGTGGGGTCACGTGCCCGAAAACGGATCCATCTCTCTAGCTTCTAGAATATTTTCTGAACAATCACTTGAATACCTATGGAGGGAATGAGCATGACAATGAACTCAGAAAGCTTTAAGCCCAATGCAGATATTAGCTGCTCAAAAGAAATGAAGAAGAAAATCCAAAGAGAAAGCGCAAAACTAAGATCGTCTTTGATTTAGAATATATGCGTTAGATAAGTCCAATCGAATTTTATGGTTGTACAGATGGACGGGTTGAATTGAGATTATAATTCTAGATGAGATCAAACAAATGTTCACCATCTACACTCTGCGACTACTATACAAACCAATTTTGATATGCTTTTATCAATCTCTGTTTCTGCAACTGGAAATCATAATTCAGAAGACAAAAAATTGATCAAGCTATTCAAGTTTCCCGATAAGGATCAGAGTCAACAGACTCAAAGAAACACGCAGCATACAACAAGAAAACCCGAGACCGAAAGAATCATTTTGTTTTTGAACTTTTATTTTGATTTGAAGATGGATGAGATCTACCCTTGCATGTTCACAAATTTGAAGAATTGGGCTTTGTTAATTTGGTTAGAACCGAAATCCCATATTTGATTTTGAAAAGAAAAAAAACATAAGGATGAGATCGAATAAGACAACAAGAAGAGCTTGGATATTAGATTTTTGATGAAGTTCCAATTGTAGCTGCCCCAACCATGCTTGATGACCTTTGTGGCACTTCTCGACCGAATGGGACGTGCAATCTGGCTTTTTTCTTCTTGTTTATGGGCGTTGTGCCTCCTTTACACCGAAAAAGAAGAAGAAGACACCACTTCAGCTTTGTTTAATTAAGCAACTGAAAACAAGGTTGACAATCCTGCAGTGGTGGTAGGGCTATAAATGGGTCGTGTCGGGTCGAGGTATTTGTCGTGTCACAAAAGACAAACCCAAACCCAACCCATTTAATAATCGTGTCGAAAATTTAAACTCAAACCTAACCTATTTATTAAACGGGTTACCCGTTTTCAATCCACTTAACCCATTTAATAAATAAGTAGTATCTTGTTGGACAAAATGACCAATTTAAGGGTTAATATTGCAACCGATTTAACTAAAAAATTGCATAAATTCACTAGAGAATTTATAATATTAATGGTGAAGTGGTAACTCTAGTTTAAAGTGAGAAAAATACTTATTCAACCTTCATATACATATAATATTAACTTTTTTAAATGGATCGTCTATGCAGGTTATATAAAGGGTCTTGCTAAATGTACCCAGCAAATATCTAAGTATACTCAGCAAATTTTTACACCCAGCAAATTTATAAAATCTCTAAGGGCAACTCCAACCATAGGCACCATTTGGGGGTGCTATTCTCATTTTAGCACCCCCTTGTTGCACTATTCATATAGGACTCAATTCTCATCTCCAACCATTAGACCTATATGGGGGTGTTATTTTCACTATTCTTGACTAAAATATAATATAAGTATAATTTTGATGAATATTATATTAAAAATATGTTAATTTAATGAAATAAGGTAAAAAAAATCATTTAACATTTTATCATAATATTTAAAAATTATTCTTATTATTTAATGAATTTATTTTTTTTTTGTCGGCATATACGACAAAAAGTGTCGGCACATACGAGTAAGAATCTAACTATTTAGATCATAATTTTTAAAAATTATTCTTATTATTTAATGAACTTTCCTATAATTCACTGTTCCAACGGGTATATTTTTTCCCCCAATTTTCTGGTAATTTTTTATATTTTTTTTGGAACAAAAAGGAAATAATAACTCTTCAATTAATAAGAGCCGTTCATCACTTTTTTCCAAATAATCTGAACCATTGGATCTTGAATAGATCCGTTACAGTAAAAAAAAAAAAAAAAAAAGAGGTAACATCGGACCGTCCAAATTGATTTCTGCAACATCTGGACCGTGCATTTCATGACCGTTGGGGGTTCCAACGGTCACCAGGGGACAGCTGCGCAGGCGAGGGGCCCACGGTTGCAGACGGAAAGCTCGAAATCTTCTCTCTCCAGCGCGCGTTCCGCGCGTGCTGTCTCTTCCTTCTCCCTTTGGCGCGCGTTTCCTTCAATTTCTTCGTTCCGCGCGTTGGTTCGGCTTGTGGGCTGAGACAGCAAGTGGGCTGGCCCCCATGCACAGTAATCAGTTCTGGTCTTGGAAAAGTCTCATATTTGAGACTACAAATGAGTCCAAGTCCTATATTTATAGGACCAAACCCCCCAAAAACAATGGATCAGTCTCAAAATGGCCCAAAAATAGGTTTGGCACCCCAAGGTTGGAGTTGCCCTAACTACACCAAACAAGTATTCCTATAATACCCTTTTCTTTAATTAAACCCAGCAGAGTGCAAAACTCATATACCTAGCAAAATACCAAGTTGGTGCTACCACTGTGAATCAAAATAGCAGCAACCCAATATCTTGTAACAAGATTGCAATACTTGAACAGTTTCAGACTGCACTTGATTTCTTCAGCTTCGTTAGCTCCTGCCTGACGATTCCAGTTTTCTTGATCGTGGCCAACATGAGCTTGAACTTATTGAAATCATTAAGCGACGCTCTTCTCTTCTGCACTATCAGCTTCCTTCCCCATGAACTCTGTTCCCAGTTGTTCTTAACATCACCAGCCTCCATGGCAGCAATCAGAGTCTTCTTCTTCGGAACCCTGGGGATCTCAATCTTGATATCAGTAAGTGATAGCCTCTTGAAGTTCATCTGGGTCCTCACCATATCAGGTGCATCAACCAGAGCCCGATTCTGGTCGATGACATCGACCATCACGACGAGCCTACCGTAGTCCGGCCCGTACTTGACCAGAGCCACCAGTCCGGTCTCCACGTACCTCTTGAAAGGCATTTTTCCGGGATCTGAGAGCAGTCGGTCGTCGGCGGGGACAAATGACTAAGTGTGTGTGAGAACATATGTTTTTATCAAATCCTATTTTCTTCCATCCGGTTGAGAAATTAGGTTCTGCTAACAATAAGGCTTATGACGATGGTGTCCTGTAGATGTCAAAAACTCAAACTCTAAATGCCGAATATACAAAAGAAAAAAAAACAAAGAGCACTATAGTAATTGCAAGGATACTGGAAGGAGAGATGGATGTCAAGGGAAAGATTAACAAATGATAAAGTAGTGATGTAAACATCAAGGCATGAAGCCCATCATCCCTGATGCACCTTACAACTTCTGCTTGTTTCTGGGCATGTTTTCATTCTTTTGTTGGGTACATTGTTCCATGAAGTTGAGGGTATTTTGGGGAATTAATTGAATTTTTTTTTAAATAATTTATAAAAATTATTTGGTGGGTGTGTTAAGAAATTTGCTAGGTACATTTAGAAACACTCTTATATAAAATATATAATCCAACTCATTTAGTAAATGGATTACATGGGTTCACTTCGTGTTGGTGGGTTACATGGGTTCACCCGTGGCCGACCCATTTATTAAATGGGTTATAGCGGGTTGACCCACAGCCGACCCGCTTTTTAATAGTGCGGGTTCAACCGGTTTTATTTCGTGCGGGTTTCGAGTCATGTTATCGGGTCGTGTCAGAATTGTCAGCCCTAAGTGGTGGTGCCTTGGCTTAAGGCACCTACCAATGGAGGTGGCAAGCTCGGATTGAGCCATCTTAATTATCCTCTTTTGTTGTTTATATCTTTTATTTTTTGTTGTCTTTTTTTTTTTTGCTCATTCCCTTTGTTGTTTCTATCTTTTATTTTGTTTTGGTTTTTTGTTCTAATTTATAATAAACTGAATTTGTTACTTTATTTTTTATTTATTTATAAAGATTTTGTGTGATCTAAATATCAAAATTCAAAATTGATAGATTTGAAATTACTCATACATGTAATGCGTATTAATAGATATCGTGTAAAAAAATTAACCCTGTCAGCGTTCATTTTAGTATCAGTCAAAGGGGCCAATTCAATATATGCTTATCCTTTCCTAAGGGAAGCCAAATCGGAGGGAGATAAACGTCTCGAATTTTTTACATGTGTTGATACATCTCGCCCCCACAAGTGTGTGAGCACTGGTGTTTATTTATTTATTTATTTTTAATGGTTTGGAACCCAGCCTAGCTGGGAGGCTCAGCCCCACACCCAGTTCCATTTACTATAGATAAATTATGCAACGGAGGGGACATAAAACCTGACCCCGTAAGAGCACTCCAAAAAACCCAAAACAAAAATGGAATGACCAGTTCGTACAACTTGGAACTCTCAAAAAGAGCCCAAACAAAAAGATAGATCCTAGTACCTGAATTATAATCATGACTATACTGAGTACTGATGAACGAAGGAAGAGAAACCCACCAGACAGATCCTTCATTAAAGCGCCATAGTTAGCTAGCGCATCTGCAACACTATTGCCTTCTCTATATATATGGGATACATGAAAAGTAAGTTGGCTAGCTTGATGCAAACAATTGTACCATCGAGTTCTAAGTCTCCAAGGAATAAGACTTGGGGCACGGAAATAATGTAGTACAAGCATTGAGTCTGTTTCCAACCATATGTGAGTCCAACGCCTAACCCAAGCCATGTGTGTGAGCGTTGGCTGATTGAGAAAAGAAGTTTCGAGGGTAGTTACAAGCGTTTTAGTTTGATAACTATTTAGAGTTTAGGGTTGAGCATGTGGATCGAAGCCGAAACGATGACGAAAACATGTAAATTTTTTACCATAACCATATTTTCCTGCCTTGATAGCATCCAACGGTTGAATCTGCGGAATTTCATTTCCTTCACCTTATTCATTTTGCAAGGTAAATTTTTCCCTATAACCAATAAACATGCTAGACAACTTAAGTAAGCATGTAAGGATTTTAGGCAATCCAAATAATCAAAATTGAGAATTGATAGATTTGGCATTACCCATCTATTTAATACATATTAATAGGTATCATGTAAAAAAATTAACCATGTCGGCGTTTATTTTAGTATCGGTCAAAGGGGTCAACTTAATATATGCTCATGCTTTCCTAAGGGGAGCCAAATCAAGAGGAGGTAAATGTCCCAAATTTATTACATGCATTGATACACCTCATCTCCACAAGCGTGCGTGTGCTGACGGATCGAGAAAAGAAGTTGTGATAGAGTGGCTACGAGCGTTTTAGTTTGATGGTTATTTAGAGTTTATGATTGACCACATGGATCGAGGCTGAAACCAGAACGTAAACATGTAATTTTTTTACCATAGCCATATTTCCCCGCCTTGATCACATCTAAGGGTCGAATTTGCGAAATTTCATTTCCTCAACCTTGTTCATTTTGGAAGAAGTTTTTCCCTACAACCAATAAACATGCTAGACTATTTAAACAAGCATGTAAGGATTTTGGGTGATCCAAATAATCAAAATTGAAAATTGATAGATTTGACATTACGTATGCATTTAATGCATATTAATAGGTATCGTGTAAAAAATTTAACCCTATCGGCATTCGTTTTCATTTTGGTCAAAGGCGTCAACTCATTACATGCTCACGCTTTCCTAAGGGGAGACTAATCAGGGGAAGATAAACGTCATCATTTTTTTACATGCATTGATACACCTCATCCCCGCGAGCGTGTAAGCACTGCCGGATCGAGAAAAAAAGTTGCGAGGCAGTGGTTACGAGTGTTTTAGTTTGATGACTATTTAGAGTTTAGAGTTGACCACGTGGATCGAGGCCGAAACGATGACGAAAACATGTAAATTTTTTACCATAGCCATATTTCCCCGCTTTGATCACATCTAATGGTCGAATTTGTGAAATTTCATTTCCTCAACCTTGTTCATTTTGGAAGTGTATTTTTTCCCACAACCAATAAACATGCTAGACAACTTAAATCAGCATATAAGAATTTTGTGCTATTTAAAAGATAATTGAAAAACGACAGATTTGAAATTAAAAATTCGATAAATTAGTAAAATTAAGGATCCTAAAATTAAAATGATTATCTATACTATTATTAAGAGAAGAGGTTTTGTTAGTCAAAACAAAAATTTTTGACAGACTTAACCCTGAAAGATTAAAAAACTTTGAAAATAAATTAAATCACAAGGGTAAATATGATAATTACAAAATGAATTTTTATTAAAAAATAAAAAAAAATATATCCCACAACATCCACTTTTCTCTCCTACTATTTTTTCTCTGCAATAACTGTTTTATTTCATTTTTTTTTTAATTTTCTTTAAAAAAAAGGAAATGATGGAAAATTTCACTTTAGAGAGTCAAATGATAAAAAGGTCACCTAGTTTCCCACTTGATAAAAAGGTCCATTATGAATTGTTAGTAATATTAATTTAGTTATTATGAATAATAAGATGATGTTAAAAAAGGTTAGTTTTAAATTTTTTTGATTCCGATGCTGCCCTTAAACCTATTCAAAATCTCAGACCTCAAATCTTCTCTCTCTCGTTACCCAAGCTCCGGTCCGACGACCAGTACGGTGAAGACAGTGATGACGAGGCCGTGCCATAGAACGCCAAGGCTGGGGAGGAGAAGAAGTCGAAGTCGAAGAAACCGAAGAAGCCTAAGGTTACCATGGCTGAGGCGGCGGGGAAGATTGAAGTGAACGATCTCTCGGCGGAGCTGATCCAACTTCTGGTGAATTGTGTTGGTTCTAATCTGACATTTCTTTTCCGGATGTGATTTTCTGATTTAGTTTGATATTATTTTGATTTAGATTTGAATTTTAACTTGAATCAATATGACTATTTCCAATAGCAATTATGAGGAAGATATATGGGTGATGAAGTTCGTGGACATTTTCGGCCGGGCATTATCTGCAGTGACTTCCGCCGAGTTTCCATGGGTCAAGATGTTCAAGGAGCCAACTGTGGTGAAAATTTCCAATGTGACTTTTCGAAATTTCTATGAGAATTATGCTTTTACTTTTGTATCCGAAATCTTGTTCTTCATGCATGGTTGATGATCTAGTTTTTTAGTTTGGCTGGTGTAATAGTTAAAAGGAATTATATATGTCTTTAGGTTATATTTGATGTTTTTGTGAATCATTGTGCTGTATACTCATTCATATTGGTCTTAATTCTATTATCTATAGATAGTGACATTCATAAATTTTGTGGAAGAACATCATTCTAATTTCTAAATGCTATTTAATCTCTTTGGTTATTCAAGTGTAATATGGAGATTATGTTGTTTTAGGCTAAACAATCATGAATGATCTGTTTTGTGTTGCCTTCTATTTGGATAAATATTACCTTCTTCCAGGTCCTCTTTTATCTCTCTTGGATATTCAACCACACAAATTTAATCACCGTTTTAGGTCATTGGACTTGATGTTGGTAATCCTGGAAAGTGTTCTTTTGTATGCAGTTAGTTGGTCAAATTATATTGTATAAATCCATGTTTCAGATCCATTGAGGCTTTCGTTTTGTGGAACTAAACTTCCCATGCAACATTTGCAATTTTTGGACTGTTTCTAGTGATCATGTCATGGTCTCATGTTGTATCTGCTAAATGTTAGATAATTTTTCTGTACTTTTGACCTGTAGTTTTGCAATACAATGGAAGAGATTGGGTACTTGCAAAAGTCTGATCTTAGCGATGATATGTATGCTTACTAAGATTTTCGTAGTTTTAAAGTACTTCATGGATGTGTATTAAAAATGTCTTTGGAAACGCCTAGCATTTCTTTCTGTAGCTTGTTTTCTTTTGGTATAAATGATAGTGTTGAACTTGTTTACAAAATTTAGGTAGTGAGAATGTTAAAAAAAGACCTATAGAGGAACTGAGTTCCGTCTAAAGATTGTGGTACATGTTTTTTTTTTTCTGGTACATGTCTTCTAGTTGTAGTACATGAGTTCCTTCTCATGAAGTCACAGTGACCTTCCCCTAGTAGGTAAAAAATTTCATCTGGCATTTTATATTTATAGAAAAAGTTCAGTTGGAAATGATCTTTACAAAAGTGTAGGAAGTGGGGTATCTCAAAGTCATCACAAAAGAAAAAATAATCAATCTGAGATCATATGTTAATCACATGTCACTAACCAAGTAACTGTCAGTAGCCAAGTCACAAGTTAATAGCCAAGTCACTGTTAATCACATGTCACTAACCAAGTAACTGTCAGTAGCCAAGTCACTGTTAATCACATGTCACTAACCAAGTAATTGACCATGTCACTAACCAAGTAACTGACCATGTCACTAACCAAGTAACTGACCATGTCACTAACCAAGTAACTGTCAGTAGCCAAGTCACAAGTTATATTGCATGTCACATAGTCATTGTTATACACATGTCACTGACCAAGTTACTAGCCAAATCACATTGCATGTCACTGACTATGTCCTTGTTATACACATCATTGATCAAGTCACTAGCCAGTGAAGTAACTGACCATGTAACTGTCAAAGTCAGTAAGTAACTGATCATGTAACTGTCAATCACATGTCATTTGCCAAGATTCCTCTACAAATCAACGGACCAGTGCTCACCAATTACATACAACTAAACTATTCAAGATTCCTCTATAAAATTTGCGGCGGTATATATGTAATGACATCATTGTTCATGCTATGCATATGAACTATTATCAAGAAATTTATTCAACAATTCATCTTACATTCAAGCAGCATAATCCAGTGACACAGTTACCTGGTCAGTGACTTGGCTAGTTACTTGAGGTTAACAGTTACCTGGTCAGTGACTTAGTTAGTTACCAGCAAAGTCATTGTCAATCCCTCGCCAAGTCACTGGCAAAGTCACTAAATATAACAGTGACACCATAAAAAGATAAAAAAGCTAATTGATTTAGTAAGCTGGAGTTTACAATTGGCCAGTAACTTGCATCCTAACCCTAAACAGATTGCTAAAACTCTAAATTTACAAAAATCTAACTCTGCCTATGTTTCGCAAATGTCTTGATTATATGAGTTCTATATTGCAAAATATTTTTCTTGCTGATTGTCTTCTGAATCCCCTCCTCTTTCGAAGGTTTCTTCATGTAGTACATCACAAAAATTCCACAATCCAATCTGTTGGCCATGAAAAAATTATAGTCAATGAATTTGAACAGTATAACAATAAAGTGACATTCTAAAGTATTGTATACTTATAAGATTTCTTCTTGTGAAAATGAGAAAATCATCAGTACCTTTGACAGTTACATGATCAGTGACATAGTCAGTAACATGTTCATGACTATGACATGACTAATGATTTGAGGTTAACAGTTAACTGGCCAGTGACTTGGATATAACAGTGACTAAAAAAATTCTAAAATATGTCAGTGACATGCAATATGACTTGGCCAATGACTTGTTCAGTGCAATATGACTTGACCAGTGACATGGTAATGGATATAACAATGACTTGGCCAATGACTTAGAAAGTGAGATGTGATTGACATTGAACATGACCAGTAACCTGGCCAGTAGCAACAAATTTGACACATGCAAACAATGGCTGAAACAAAGTTCAAAGATGTACTCATCAGTGTAACAGAACAACTATTCCTGTTCTTTTAGCAAAATAAATCTCAGCAATGAATATATTACAGAAAATTGGATGACATAAACAAGACTCTCGGGGGCACAAAAAACTATGTATACTTACCTTGATAGCCTGTCGTTTGGTGATGTAATTCTGAGACTCCAGCAACTGCGAATTATATTCTTGGAAAAACTACAACCAGCCAATAGTGGGAAACAATTCAGATATTGAGAATGATCATTCTATTTTTACAAAATGCAAAAAGAAAAAGTCTAAAATCATTCTTATCGGAGTTCAATCATCACATTTAGACACCTTGACGGCCTAAATATCTAAAATCATCTTTATCCATAGCCTGGAGCACTATGTTATAGAGTAAAAGTCACCACAACCAGAAGAGCTCATGTAGATTGCGAATCTTACCCAGTCATAATTATTAGACAAAAATTGTGCAACTGTTGACTTATGCCTTGTCATAAGCTCCTGTGCGAGTATGTCAATGACAGTAAAATTAGTACACAAATATAGTGGATTGTGTTAGTTTTTACAATCTGGAATAATGATCAAACCATACTCAACCTTGAAAGTGGCTGCAGCATCCGATGCTATTTCAAAATTTGGAAGTTGTATATAATCAAAGAACTTCTTCATGTGGTCTGATTCCATGACGTACCTGAGAAGTAAACCAGTTGAAGATAATATGGCCTATAATAACCAACTCA
This sequence comes from Rosa lucieae, assembly GCA_024704745.1. Lineage (NCBI taxonomy): Eukaryota > Viridiplantae > Streptophyta > Magnoliopsida > Rosales > Rosaceae > Rosa > Rosa lucieae. The sequence goes on from JANPXK010000660.1 coordinate 13,300, forward strand.
TGACGAACGGAACCTCTGACTCCTCCAGAATACAAAAGCGCAAACTTGACTCATCTACAGATGTACATATTGAAGGCTTTACCTCGCAACAACCTGATGACGAATACATTCCCTTAAAATTGCACCATAAGATAGAGCAATATCACCGTCTCCACAACTGAACCAAACAAGCCAACTAATTTGGTACCACTAGCCATTCACATTTATAACTATGTCAACAGTACTAATAAATTGATCTTACCCAGGTATCAGAATATCTATAAGATCAATATAGTTTAAAAGAAGTTAACACAAATCTAGTAACGCAAATTATCAAACCACACAACTATGTACACAAATTAATATACAATAGCAGCAAGACAACAAGATAGCAAATTCTAATCATACCCACTGATATTGAATATAGCAATGAGAAACAGGTTCCTCGTCTAACATTCACATCAAACACTATAGTATTCAGACTCCAAATTCACAATACTATTGCCAATTTCCTCATCTCGGTCATACAAAACTAAACGCCTAGCAATCAATCATGATAATCTAGGGTTTCTTTCAACCAAAATTCAATTGAATTAGCAATCATTCAACTAATTCAAGGTCTTTCGAAGATATGAAGGATGCTCTATACTTTACATAAATTCAAATCTTTAGAAATGAGCATCCTTCTTACAATCATCAACTCAAGGAATTAAATTAATAACAATGATGCATAATGAACTGCAACCTAGCATTCAATGCCTATGTAACTTCAACAATAATGCATATGCCGCACAGGAATTTCATTGCAATAGTATTCTTCAGTAAACCAAATAAACTTCACTTACCTGAGGATAATGCTGAAATAGACTATACCCACTTTACTTAACTCAAGATTACATATCCAATTAACCCAAAAAGATTATCAAAAGGTCTCCGATACAAGAAATTACAAGAACCTGATTGAGGCTGTGCTCGGTGGCTTTACGTTCAGGATGAAGATGAAGAAGGAAAGAACATTATCGAAAGAAATTGACGGAGGCGATGAGGGGGGCCGGAGTTGTGAGATTCGGACCAAGCGACGTTGTAGACGCCGTCGGCAGTGTCGAAGGAGCCATGACGGTGAAGTCAGTTGAGAGAGAGGGGGTGTTAATTATAGTCTGAAATAGATCGGGGAAAAGACTGATGATGAGACAATGGCATGACTTGTAATTTTTGTTATTTTTAATGGTAGGTTGTAAAGAGGTGACCTTAATTATCATGGAGACATTTGTGTGTCCTGAATTATAATAAGATATTTTAAAATGACATCTTTTATCATTATCCCTTAAAAAAAACTATTACACATGCAGAGCATGTATGAAGAAAACTAGTTTATTTTAATCAAAGTAGAATTATTCAAAAAGTCTATCTTCACATTTTTTTCAATTCATTTTTGTTAAAATAGTATAAATTACATGGTCAGAATACCAAGCTGTTTATTACAATTTTCAAAAGTTTTAGATATTGAAAGTACTAAATGGAAAAGAATTTTGAATCTCCACCGCTTCAAGAATGACGAACTCAAGAAGCATCTCGACCGTTTATGAAAAAACATGAAGAACCCGACAAGTCCCGTTAGTTTCTCCCTCTCCGCAGCTTCCCGGTGGAAAATGGTTCAGATTGACAGTGGACAGAAGACTTCGACACGTCTGGGAGGAGGAGATTCGGATTTCAAAAGCTTTGAGTTTTTTTTTTTTTTTTCTTTTTTCGGTGAATGTTCTACAAATTCCAGCGACTCTGGTTGAAATCGGTGTTGTATGAGGTATGGAAAACGATCCTCCTCGTCGTGCTCGACGTCTTTCGATAATTGTTTTCAAATTTGGTTAAGTTTGGAAAAATGGGTATTTGGAGTGTTTTCGGGCCACCGCCGAAATTGCTTTTCACGGCGGCTATCTGGGCTTCCCTTGGTTGAATTCGGACCCTTGTTCATATTAACAACTTATCATACACTTATACTTGGGGATTTGGACATGCTTTATAGAAAATATATGGCTTGTTTGATATTACTAGAAAGACTTCGTACCTATAAGTGTTAATTTGAAAACTCTCGAGTCTGGGTTCAGAAGTTTCTTTCTTTTCGTATATTCATTTGGTTAACTAATAACTTTCAAGATGCTTCTTCTTAGTTCACTGTAGCTGAATTAAAAAAAATTTCAACTTTTTATGCTGTAAGTAGATGTTGTTCAAACTACCTGTATGTATTTACAAATTTATGTGTGCAGGAGGGCTGAGAAGGTGGTACAATCCAGAATGGTTTTTGGAGAAGATACCATCATCTCCTTATGATCCCATTGTTTTACGCGAGGCTTTTGAGAAGGTATGCATTGATGTGTGCCACGTACAATCCTACTTCTTTTCTTTTTTGTTTTGTTATCTTATCTTTATCGATAGTTGCTTGCAACCATCACGTAAGAAATCAAACTCCATTCTTGTAATTTTGTTTTGAGAACTGTGTTACTGAGACTACTTTGTAGATCATTCCTTTTGTTTACCGAAACCTTGTTGTTATATCTGGTTCTTTGTGTGGATCCTGGCAGTGAAAGGAAATCTTAAAAAGGAGAGTTTGGTTGATGCCAGTTTTTTCTCTCCTAATATTAGTGTTGGGAGTTAATTAGTTGGTGTGCAACTCTGCTAGTTGGGTGAGACTTGAGGAACTTACTGATACTACTATATAGATTATTCCTTTTGTTTACCAAAACCTTGTTATATTTGGTTCTTTTTGTGGACCCTGGCATGGAAAGGAAATCTTAAAAAGGAGAGTTTGGTTGATACCACTTTTTTCACTGCTAATGTTAGTGTCGGGAGTTATTTACTTGGTGTTGCAGCTCTGCTAGTTGGGCGTGACTTGAGGAATTTGCTTGATTCGATTTTTTTTTTTTGGTTGTATACGAGTGAGATTGGGGTTTGATATGCTTTACTTAAACATGTGTTTATGCTCAGTTCATAGTGTGATAGAACGGGTAATATTACATCTGCATTTGGAAGCTAATTGCCTCATTTTAACTCCAATTACTAGATGATAGTAGAACCCATGGGAGATTAATTATGTTGTTGGTAAGTTGGCTTAAAATTGAAATGAATATGCTATTTTATATAAGGGTCTGACTTCTCTTGAGAAACTGCTTCTGATATATATTGTATCTGTTAGATTGGAAGATACATTCCTACTTTTATCATCTCCCTCTTCATATTTTATGCCTAGTATAATTATTGAAAATTTGCATAATGTACATCCTTTCTTTCTGCCTACCTTGTCTCATAATATTAGCGTAACAGTTTAACTAGTGCTTTATAGTAATGTTGTCTAATGCAAAGAATATAGATATCACTTTCGCTTTATCGATCAAAGCTATGAATGATCATCAAATATGTACTTTGTTAAGAGAGATTTAAATTGGTCTCCGTGTCTCATTTTGCTGTCACTATTTAGCTTCATACACATCCTTACATTTTTTTTTTGTTTCCCAATATTGTAGGCTGTGTTAAAGAGACTTATGACAGATGTACCATTCGGTGTTCTTTTGTCCAGAGGATTGGACTCGTCACTTGTTGCTGCTGTGACTTGTTGCTATTTGGCTAAATCAGAAGCTGCACGTCAGTGGGGGTCACAATTACATACCTTTTGCGTTGGCTTAGAGGTAACGGTACTTCTCATTTTCGATAACTGAATGTGACACTTGATCAAATGCAGTGTCTTTCTATATAATCAGAATGGTGTCTTCCAGTCCTCTTCCCTTCCCCCCTATATTTTTTTCCCCAACAGTGCTTAAAAAATGCTACCTACACATTATTTTCATTTTATAAACAAGAAATGTCTGTTTATGAACTTGGTAGACAACCTAAATCCTCTTTAAAAAGTAAGAATTCAACGATGGCTGGGTTTCTTGTTATTTAGACCTAATTGCATCAAAGTGCAATAAAAGTTGTTAACTCGGTATGTTTAAAGGTTAAGGGAAAGGTTCTTGGTGTTGGTGTTCAATAACCTTTGCAATGCAAACTTTGATTCCGGAAAGGTTTAGATGTACTTTCTTGTAGTCAATTATTATCTAAGATATTGTCTTTCTGATACTTTTTCTCTATGTTTAAATGCTTTGCATTTTAAATCTTCAGGGTTCTCCAGATTTAAAAGCAGCAAGAGAAGTTGCTGATTATCTTGGAACTCATCATCACGGGTAATTTATGAGGGATGTAAGAAGAATACTTTTACATATGCTCAAGGTTGAAATTAGGTTTTTTTAAGTTTAGAATTCAGGTAATCCTTTTGCAGTTTTAATTTTACCTTATTGATATTTAAGATTTGCTTGAAATAGGATTCGGAATAGTCATATTAATTGGTGATTGGATATACAAATTGCGTTGCCCTGATTTTCTTGCTCCTACTTATTCTACTTCTTCCAATCTATCTCATTCTCTCACTTTTCATCAATTTTTTCTACATCAGTAATCCCAGGCAAAGGCCTGGATATATACTAATATAAGAAATAATTTCTATTTTTGCTTCATATCTCAGGAAGGCATAGATGCACTTGAAGAAGTTATCTACCATATTGAGACATATGATGTGACCACTGTCAGAGCCAGCACTCCAATGTTTCTTATGTCTCGTAAGATAAAATCTCTGGGAGTAAAAATGGTCCTTTCTGGTGAAGGTTCAGATGAAATCTTTGGTGGCTACTTGTATTTCCACAAGGCACCAAACAAGGAGGAGTTTCACCAAGAAACATGCCAGAAGGTATTCCATATAAACTATCTCTGGATTGTTCTCTTCTCTTGTTTTTGTGCCATATGCTTATGTACTTGCAGTATTAGTGGATTTTATTTTACTTCCGTTGATGGCTATTATGACTTCTTTTTCTTACTGAATTTTTGTGACTATTCAACAGATTAAAGCTCTTCACCTGTACGACTGTCTGAGGGCCAACAAATCAACTTCAGCTTGGGGTGTTGAGGCTCAAGTACCGTTTCTTGACAAAGAATTCATCAAGACTGCTATGGACATTGATCCAGAATGGAAAATGGTATAGCAATCATTAAACTTTTTCCCCCCCTCCAATTTTATACACAGTTCATGTATTTTAGTGATTTGAAGCCTACTGACATTTGGCATAGTGGTGGCTCATTGTAAGACTGTTGGGATAGGAATATCTTGTTATGACTATGAAAATCTAGTACATGTGGACATTTTCCTTATTATTAAAGGATATAGATATACAACTATTGTCTCCCCATTCCCTCACGGAAGTTATTTTTCTAATCCATCATGACATTTTCATGTGTGTGATGAATTCTGTCATTTATGAATCCATTTTATGTTGAGTTGTAGGTGTCATACATATCCTGATATGCCTAATCGAATGGATGGTGTATGGTATGCTTAGTCTTATTAGATTATACCCTCAATTCTGTAATGACATTATTGGGATTGCCTTGTTTTCGTGCCAAATTTAATAAAAATTGAAAGTTACTATGAAACTCATACATCTGAATACTTTCATTTGTAACTGCAGATCAGGCCTGATCTTGGGAGAATTGAGAAGTGGGTCTTGCGCAAAGCATTTGATGATGATCAGAAGCCATATTTACCAAAGGTGCTACTTTTTACTTTTGCCCAACCATTATGCTAATCTAGTCATACAGGGTTATCATTTTGCATATTCTTTTATTTTTTCTGGGATGATTTCACATTCTCGGATAGTTGTGCAAAGTATTCATGGAAGAATTAATATATTGTTAACTTTTCTACTCTCCTTTTGGGTTATAACACATCTTGTACAGGCAGAAGGAGCAGTTTAGTGATGGTGTCGGTTACCGCTGGATTGACGGCTTGAAAGATCATGCCAACAAACAAGTATGCCGCATTTTTTTACTTGCATTTACATTTTGGACAGAAATGTTCTCTTTCCAACTAGGTCTTATATAATGTTGCCATGCTTCCAACCAGGACCTGTGGTTAAATCGATTCTGGTTGAACTGTGTGGTCCAGATTAAGAGTTCTGCAACATAACATCTCATGATAAAATTACCCATTTTGTGAAGTTATGTCATGTCTGCTATTTCAAGTTAGAGGTGCACTTTCTTAAAAACTCAACTAAGCAGACACTAGAGATGCAGCACAGCAAAAGCTGTGGAGAGGGACGCGGAATGGTCCAAGAACCCTGATCCATCTGGTCGTGCTGCACTTGGTGTACATGCAGCTGCGTATGAGGAATCCAAAGATGTGAAGACTGGAAGTCTTGTGAGTGACTCTCCACAGAAACTTGTAAAAGGGGTTGCAGAGAAAGTGGCTGCAGTAGTTTGAGTGGGATGAAAAAGGTACTGAATGTTACTAATGTTTTTCTTCTGTTGAAATTACGTTGACTATGTTCTTTTGGATTAATGAAACAATGTCAGATGAGATTGATATTTATTCTGATTCTGTGGCAGATGAGACCAGAAAGCCTTGTAGGGAATCCGTCGCGACTGTTAGTAGTTTATATAACTAGGAAGGCCTTGCTATTGTCTCTTAGATGAGACCAGACTGGTTGATGCTTATATTTTCTATCTGTAATTTTCTTTGACCACGACAAGATTATGTTTTTGGTTCGACATGTATGCAATCTAGATAGGTTTCTATGTGTATTTTGTTTCTTAAATCCTTCATCTGGAGAATGCAGTTCTGATTTTCCATTTTTTTTTCTTAGATTACCATTCTTAATGTTGGATGATAGAAATTCAGTGGTAAAACTTAAGCAGAATCCTGATTCAGTTTCTTTGTTGTCTGAACTGGACTACATGTTATGGAGAGAGACTAAAAGAAAAGAGTACAAATTTTTTGGAGAAATGGACGTCAATTTTATTCAATATCAATTACAATGAGACAGAAGCAGAGACTACAAATTGGAAAAGTATCATTTGGAAACTCCAGGAACTTACAATTGCCATTTCAAATATATTTTACATTGTTATTCCCCTGATACACAACTGAATTCATAAACGAAACAAAAAATTTGGCAGAGGGCATGTGCAACTTCGTTCCCATTGCACTTGAGCCTTGAAATTCTAAGTCAAGTCCTCCGCAGACGTTTCCTACTACCCTCCGACCAGCATTTGGCATGGACTATAGGACCCAACTGTGACCGATCCATCTCCGGCGCTGGCCCCTGAGGCGCATTCAAGTAAACAGCACCTTTATACATCCACTCATCTTTCTCATGACTATAAAACTCAACAAAAGCATCTGTGCATAAGGCACATTTACTCTGATCCTCGTCCGCAGGAACAACCATTTCTTCATCACTAGTCTTCCTTTTCTTTTCCGCCACGCCACTGGTGTCAGCAACGCACAAAACTACACCAGAAGGTAATGCCTCAGCCTCAGCCTCTACATCTGTAACAAGCCACATGCTTGTACTTGCATAAAAGTTACGAGAGGGCTTCTGCTTGCGGGTTTTGGACATCCGGTTCTTCTTGACATGCCAATCCATATGGTTGTTGTGCTGTTCTTCACACTTGAACCGGAGGCCACAGCTTTTACATTGCCTTGGCAGACCACCCTCATACAAGCCGATTACCACAGATTCGCGACGCAGATTTAGATCAAGGCTGGAAAACTCACATCCTACAACAGCATCCTTCTCCTCTTTCAGTGCCTGGCTTTGTTTCTTCAACGAAATCACACCTTGTGCCAGGAGTGAATCAATTAAACCAGGAAGTACTACTGGAACATCAACAGCAGCATTTTGAACAGGCAATGCCCCTTGCTGTGGTACAAGAGGTACAGAATTTAGTGAACTAGTACCCTCCAGTCCTCCTCTGCTTTGATTTTTCAATGAGATCACACCTTGTGCCATTAGAGACCCAAGCAAACCAGAGGCTACTGGACCAGCACTGTTAACCGGAGATACGCCTTGCGGTGGTAGACGATGAGGGACAGAACTTGCTGAAGTAGAACCACCCTGCTCTTGAAAATTGTACCCACCACATGAATAAGGTGGCACCAGGGTTTGTGGAGATGGGTAGAAATTTGGTCGAGGTGGAAGAAATTGGGGCTGAAAATGACCGACCGGTGGCACCTGGGTCCGGTGATTAGCCGGAAAAGGCATATAGCGTGGCTTACATGGACCTTGATTCTTGACAGAACCCATAGAATTCTTGATTGGTCCATAAGGACCTCTCTGGTTTCCGTAGACTTGCATCATCTTGAGAAATTGTGAAACAGGCAAGAGGAGTGGGATGTGGAAACTTATGCGAGGGGGTGTCTCTATTTATAAGGTTTGAAAATAGAAAACTAGATGAGGCGGTTGGGTTTCCGACTCTTTGGGGTTTCCCAATCCTTGTTGGTAAAGGATTTGCTGAAAGAGCCAAGAGGTTTATATACACCAAGGATAGCTGTAGCTATTAGATCTAAGCAATTACAATCAATTACATAATGAAGAGGAAGCTAAGATCAAGTAATTAGGGAATACTATAAATCTGGACATAGATGACTTAGATAGGATTAATTAAGTGGTTTAACATTAGATCACCAGGAGCTTAAACTAGTTAAACATGAAGACAAAGAAGATGGTGCATTGCATATGAATGCTGAAAGACAGAAGAAAGAGGACTTGTGATAAATGTTGACTACATGTGTTACATTCTAAAACCTGGAGAAAGTATATATATGGGGAGAGATATTAGATATGTTTTCCTGTGATCTTGCTTCAGTTCTAATTTTCTTTTTCAATATCTATGTAGGTTGAGTCTGAGAGTCTGGGTTTCAACAATAATCAAACCATATATTAGATCCCAGTAAACAAAGCTATTATGGTATTTGACCAAAAATGTATCACAAACTAGTAAACATTTAATTCCCAATTTGTCCGACTCCGCAGTACTCAGAACAAAACAACAAGTTTTAGCATACTCAAGAATTTCATGCATAATATTCACAGAGCCAACTATTTCATTGTTATATCATGATTCCCTCTCATCAATGGTTTCTGGTATCTGCTGTCCTTTGTTCTGCATTACAGAAGAAATTGCAATCTTCCCACTATCGAGAAAGTTGCAATTTCAGTTTTCCATTGAAAGCTGTCACTGAGATTATCAGATGAGGAGCTTAAACTAGCTAGACATTCTGGTGCTTCCTAAACAAGCTTAATTCATATGTGAAACATGATGATAAAGAATATGCTACATTACGTGATTAGATTGCTGAGGTAACACAACAACGGCATATAACAGTACAATGATTGGAGTACAACATACCGACACCTCATAAATCCTACGCTAGCTTGCAATGCACACCAATGATTGAACTGATCATCCAGCATCAGATTTAGTTCAATTGAGATTAACTCTCTGGGGGCTGCACAGAGCATGTGATTTTACCTTTCCAAAATTCACATCAATTGGTTGCGATTTCCAATACAAGCTCCAAAGAGAGGAAGACTAGTACTTTTAAGGTTGCGATTTCCACCAAAACAAGCCACACTACAGTGCTAATAACAATCAGGATGCTAATCACAATTTTTCCGATTGCTTTACACCTTTTTTGGTGTCGGTTAAACTATAAATTAATCCTTTGCGAGTGTTGTAGACCTTCACCTGCAAAATCAGAAGGTAGAAAATGTTTCACCTCTTTTTTGTCAAAGACATCCAAAAAGTAACCCCAACAACTCTTTTTGTGGTACCAACTGAACTGGCACATGATTAATTAAGGAATATATGCTGCTTGCTCTTGCAGTGCACTATTCAAAATAATTTTCCAAGTGCTAGTCACCTTTAGTTATTCATGACGAGAAAGAATGTAAACAGAAGCAGAGTCAAGTGCTATAATATGGTTTTATAATGAAAGAGATGCATGATTTCATGGTGTATATTTATGCAAGTAGAACTCCATAACTACAGATCAATCCATGCTATTTATATGGGACTGAAAGGTGCTAATATATAAATACGGGCTTACCAGCTACTCTGTTAGAGCTCTTCAGCACCTCTTCCTCAATCATGAACCTCATGAGGTCCTCCTCCTCAATGGACCTACTCAAATGAAGGCAAAGTATATGTCAAAGGATCAAAACTGAAAAGGTGACCAGAATATCATTAAATACACACGTTATTAAGGTAGCATTTCTCACTTGGAACCAAGCAGAGAAACATTAAGGAAAATGTGGTAGGCAGCAGCAGTTGCTTCCATCTCACTGGCAATCTCCTTGCTATTCTGTTCACCCCCTTAATCGTCCAACTCAGTACAGGAGAAGGTGGACAGCCATGCGGACCTAGGAACCGCATCCACCAATACCTCCATGGTCCTAGCTGAAACCTCTTCTATCTTCATTTTCAGAAGCTTTCCCATATCAATGTATTATTTCTCCTCTCCAGCTTTAGCCTTCTTTGGCCTCCTGAAACTCAGTAGTTCCCCACCCATCTCAATCTCAATCAGCAAAGACACAGCAAAGAGACAGAAGACACAGGAAAGAGGCAAAACCCTATATTGGTCAAGTCTTACATGTAGGGTATCACGAAGCAATAATAGACAAAAGATAAACCAGTTTTGCAAAGAAGATGAAAAAAGCCAGATTAACATGCCAGAAGTGGAACATCAATTTCAGACATGGATTACATAATAGGGTTGGATGAAATGGAAAACCAGAGAAAATACCAGATAGCATATTGAGGTTGATGATGCCTGCTGTTCAGAGCCATTTGCAATATGAAGGTTTCACCGGCTGTTATATATGACCAACTATTGAAAGATTCAAACTTGGATAGCAATTGAGAAATAACTACGGTACTAGTAAAAACCCTTAAAATCAACACTAGAAAAACCTATCAAAATCTGAATGACTAAATATTAAGTATGTGGAATCAAAGAAATTAAATAACAAAGCAAAATTTTAACTTATGACGAAACAGGGGAGTGGGAAACACTGGTAAAGAGAGAAAATAGCCAATTCCACTACCGCTTCAGTAAGGACCATCAAAAGTACACAAAAGGAAAAAAAAAAACTTGGCAGTCTAGTCCAACAGCAATAGAAAAGTGATTCGAATTTCAGAAGTGGGATTATCTTATAAAACAAGGACAAAGAATATAGAAGCTAAGCAAGCACCTAGAAACAATTCAAAGGTACAGGCGTATAAGCACTTTTAAATTTTCTACTGCAATTAAATTTAGAAGCATACACAGTAAACAAAGCAACATTTGAAGCTCTCTCTGGAACTCACCATTGGTCTCGCAAAGGATATTCACAAGTTTTGCAATTGGCAAGTAATGGAGCTTAGAGCAACGAATCAGTGTCAGGTTTTTAAGAGACAATAGGTGTCAGACAACGAAATGAGACTACTTCTTCACACACTGAAGCCAATTATCATGCTCTCTGAGATGTGAGGCTTTCTAGAACACAATTCATTCGATTTGCAATCAGTCTTCTGCAATATAGAATACCAAGCAATTTTAAATTTAAGGCAATCCCGCTTCCAGAAATTACTCCAATTTTGAACAATCTCTTATAGACATGATTTGAAGAGATAAGAGAAGGATATATGTGCATCTACTCTTGAAGTGAACTCAGTTTTGTACATGCATACGTTTTCATCTCATTCAACTTAGGTGCATGCATTCCTCCACCAGGAAACTTCAAAGGATTCAAGATTAGTTTTATACTGTACCATGATGAGTGCTTTGAGAACTTAAAGATAAAAAAATTTGAGAAAATAGTAGTGCTTTTGTTTTTTCTAAGCAGCTAGCCTCAAAGCAGAAAAACACATCAACTACAAAACTGCAAGGAGCTAGATGGAAGTTATTTTTTAATGGAGTAAATTACCAACGAAACATGAGTCAGAACCACACTATCATACAATTACATAATTAGGTACAGAATCAAATGACACGCCAAGATATATCGACACATTAAAGGGTTAACAAACGACCACAGTTCAACATCTCACCTCCTGCTGCAGCGTGCTTTGAAAACTTGATCTTGATTGTTTTAAGCATGGCTACAGCCTCTTGCATGTTTATCCTCTCTTCCGGTGATTCTGCTGAACAAGCAACAGCTAATCTCATAATGGATGATAAGCACTCCCTCTTGCTCACGAACTCATGATCCTCCTCGGTTCCAAGTAAAGTAGCATCCACAACTTCAGCTATCGCATCCGCATCTAGAAAACTTGCAACCCATTGATTAAATCTCATGTCCCCAATGAAGATCTCATCGGTTGGCTTCCTTCTTGTGAATGTTTCCATCACTACAATACCAAAACTATACACATCCCCTCTTCTGGTCACTATTCCTTCCATTCCATACTCTACATATACAAAATTGATTTAATACAAAAAAATATATATATACAAAAACTTTCATAATTGAGGACAACGTACATAATTCAAAGTTCAAGTAATAACAGAGTACAACACCTGGAGCAATATACCCAATTGTGGCTAGATTCATGGTTTGAGTCATAGAATCTCCTCCACCCAAGAGTCTCGCAACACCAAAATCAGCAACATGTGCAACCATATCATCATCTAGTAGGATGTTGCTTGGCTTCAAATCACAATGGACAATATGTACTTCATAACCATGATGAAGGTACTCCAATGCCAATGCAACATCTATCATTATATCCAACCTCTGCCTTATGTTCAAAGAAGAATTCTGAAAATACAACCACTTCTCAAGGCTCCCATTAGGCATGTAATTCAATACAAGACCTTTGAAATCAATTTGACTACAGCAACTGACGACTTTGACAAGATTTCGGTGACGAACATTACTTAGCACTTCACATTCAACCTCAAAACTTGTAAATGCCCCTTCTAACTCTAAATTGAAAACCTTTATCGCAACATCTATCCCATCTGACAATGTTCCTTTATATACTGAGCCAAAAGCCCCCCTACCAAGTAAGTTTCTTTCATTGAATCCATCTGTCACACTAAAGAGCTCTTGGTATGAAACTCTTCTCCATAATACTTGAGGTGTCAAGATAGTATGTGTTGCAGCTTTCACATTCTTTTTTCTGCGTAACATCAGCATCCAAAATATGGAGGCCGCTAGAAGCATTGCTGACAAGATCCCCGGAATAACATACTTCAAGATAGATATGCTAGTTTTTCTTTTGCATGGTGGAACTTGAAATTGAGATCCACCACAGAGTCCATGGTTTGAAACAAATGATTCAGCAGAGAAGTTTTTAAAAGGACCGCCGCTTGGAATTTCTCCTTGGAGTCTGTTGAAAGACAAATTCAGATGCTTGAGATATGAGAGTGCTTCTAGAGACTTTGGAATCACTCCAGTGAAACTATTTCGAGATAAATCCAACAGTTCTAAGCTTAAGCAGGTAGCAAAGGAACTAGGAATAGGGCCATCTAGATTGTTATGTGCTAAGGAGAGACTGACCAAATTCGGTAAACTCCCAATAGTACTTGGTATACTACCAGATAATTGGTTGTATGATACATTTATGTATGTAGCAGCTTTCAAATTACCAACAGCACCTGATAGAGGTCCAATTAGAGAATTGGATGACAAGTTTAGTTGCAAGATATCTGTAAGTCCCCACAAGGAAGATGGGATTGTGGAATTCAACATATTGGAATCTAAGTATAGATGTCTAAGAGATGGTGTTAGATTACCTAAGCAGGAAGGTACAGAACCGGAGAGTTGATTCCGACACAAGGACAAAACAAATAAGTTTTCTAGTTGACAAAGCTCATCTGGAATGTATCCTTGCAATGTGTTATCATACATAAACAAACCTTGAAGATTATGTAGTCTTCCCATTGAGCTTGGAATTGGCCCGCTCAATTGATTCTTAGAAAGGGATAACATTATCAAGCTACTCAAATTCCCAATATCACTGGGGATGTTACCTCTCAAGCTGCAATTTCCTAAATAAAGTTTTTGAAGTGATGCAGAGAAATTACTGAAGGGAATCGAAAGATTTGCATTTAATGGATTGATTGAGAAGGATAATTCCCTCAAATTTCTAAGATTTGGCAGACACGAAAAAATATTAACTTCTGGAGTAGAGGTATCAATGGTCAAATTATTCTCGAACAATTTGAGCCTTTCAAGGTTTGTCAAGAGGCATAGAGTGCTTGGAATAAATCCAGAAAAAGAGTTACGTCCTAGGTCGAGAAACCGAAGCTCAGAAGCATTGGAGATGGATTTGGGGATTACTCCACTGAGGTGATTCCTTGCGGCGTCAAACTGTTCTAGTTTTGGAAGCGCAAGGCCTATGTCTGCTGGGAGGCTACTTGAAAGCTGATTGAAGCTGAGATAATAACCAAATTATGTGGAGATATTGAAGATTGAGGATGGGATATGGCCATTTAGATTATTTGGACCGAGCCACAATTTCTCTAAATTTGGAAGATAACCAATCTCATATGGTATAGGACCTGCAACAGTTATATCAACACCCTGCCATTATTCCATATACTAGAAAAACCACGTGAGAATATTTTTATTTTTTATTTTATTTTATTTTTATTTCCTGGTTTTCTTTTTCTGAACATGGAAAGTGAGGAGAGAGATAAAATTGAGAGAAAAAAAATAGGGGGAGAAGAGAAAATAAATAGTTATAAAATTCAATTTGTTGTAAATATTATTATCTATATGGCTGTCCACGTAAATACTCATAAGTTGTGTACTTTGATGTAAACCCTACCTCTATATAAAGGAGGCTAATGAGACTGAATGAGACACTTCTACTTCCTCCCAACTATTTTCTCCCCATCTTCTCTCTACTTTATAACACGTTATCAGCACGCTCTGCTATTATTTTTTGAATACTCTATGATGATCTTCTAGTTTATGGTGCAACGTTGTTGCTATTAACTATAACTTATGATCTATGAGTTTATTCATGATCTATGTCATTTATGCATATCAGTTTATTTCTTAAGTTGCCATCGATTCCTGCTTTATTTCATGAGTTTATTTCATGATCTATGATCTATGCTTTAATCTTATATATAATCATTACGGTGCCATCAATTCCTGCTTTATATACTGATATACATATGTTCTTTTTCTCATATATGAGTATAATTGCTGAAAGTTTTGGTTGATCACGCAAATAGAATCATACCCGTTTTCCTTTCTAACAATCTCAATTTTTTTTTTGTCAATAATCATGCCTCTCTCCTTTATTTTTGGTTTTGCAACCAAAACCCAACGTATTATCCCATAAGGTGCAATAGAGGCATTAGTTTTTACTTGTCTATTTAATAGCATTTTCTGGGTTTTTTTTTTTTTTGTCAATATACACTCATATATAAGATTTTTTGTGTGTTTCCCTCAATTGTCGTTAGGCATCAATCCTGATTCGTCATATAGTTCATGATTACAAGTATTAGTATATGCCTTATGTTGTCATCTGCACATGTATTTATGAATTGATTAATATGAGAAGCAATCTTGACGTGATGAGAGTGATGACCACTATCTATGTTGATTCAATTTATGGCAGGATCAGTAACTCCCAAAGGAGGATCAATATTTTTTTGATATCCAGGTTATACAATCCTACGATTATGTGTATAAGTATGCTCAAAAAGTAAGGACGTATGATATGATTTTATTTCTCATAGACGGATTTCAATGACCATTGCAAATTCAATGAGATCAAAATATTTTCTTTATATGATTACACGAGGGCCTGAAGTTCCTCAAAGATTGTGTAGTGGAAAAATTGTGATATGAAGTCTCATAAATTTATACAATTACGAGGGCCAGAAGATCCTTAGAGTTATATAATTGGGTATATGAACTCACATATTTTTTTTTTATCCCCAATAATTATAAGAGGGCCGGAAGTTCCTCAAAATGTTTGGGTATTGGGGTTCCCTCCTCCGCACGACAATGTGAATTTGAAGTTCAATTTGGAATGTAAAGCTAGAAGCTACGTTCTCCACAAGATAAAATTATGTTCATGTGTGATTAGAGGAGAAAAAAAATTATCATTTTGTGAAGTGAAGCAGACAAGAAGTTCTGTGTATTTTCTTCATTAATGGAACCAGAAGTTTCCACAATTAATTTTATTGCATAGTTTATCTATTTATTTTTCTTCCATGCAATTTTTCTATTTTGTTATGTACTTTCATTACAGTACTTATCTTTTAAATTAATTTTGAACCAGAAGTTCAAAATTTCATAGTAGAACCTGAAGTTCTAACAGTAAAACTCAAACCCGAAGCTTTGAGTATAAAATATAAATTAGTTAAAAGTGAACTTGAAGCTTCACTTTAGTCACCTTGAGCCTGAAGTTTCGAGCATCAAATTTATTTGAACCCGAAGTTCAAATTACGAAATTTTAGAACTTACAGTTCATAGAAAAAAAAATATTCGAACCTGAAGCTTCGATTACACATACAATTCATTCATAGTTTATTTGACTTTATGTCAACTCAAACTAGAAGTTTCAAGTAAATTTTCGTATGTCGATTGATACATTCTTCTTTATGCCTGCTTAAAGCATTCTACCTTAGAACTTGAAGTTCTAATTGTGCAAACTCAAGCCATAAGTTTCGAGTGGATATGTGGACAATTTATCGAAGAGTTTTAATCTCGGTCAACCCCAAACCTGAAGTTTTGAGGGGATTTTATTGACACCAATTTAAAAGTAAGCAGATATTTGACCGTTGGTTTATGACGAATGAGTATGAGTATACCCCAAATTTGTGATCGTGACTTTTGTAATTAAAAGAGATCATAACTTGTAGTTCCTTGATCCTTAATTACATGAGGACCTGAAGCTCCTCAATGATCATACTAACTAGATGACCATCTAAAGTCCTTCACTCATAAGTTATGGTCATGAAGTTTAAACTCGACATTTCGAGTATATTATTTTGTCCAGAAGTTCAAAATGCATTTGATGTTAATGTACATCAAACAACAATACAATAATTAAACGTCATGTTTTACCTATATAACACGGACCAGAAGCTTCGTGTATATCCTATGAGATCTACTGTTCAATTCTTACCAATTGATTTGTGTCATCTTCAAACTTCTGTTTTGAGTCACTTTCAGGCAATGCAATTTCATCCATGGTGTCCAAAAAATATTATTAAGGCTTATGCTTATGAGGTTAATATAACAATCATCTCAGATCTTACAAATCTGATTGATGGTTCCAGAAGAGCACACATTATTGTCCATTTGCATTATGTGCCTCCAATATTACTAGAGATGTATAATCTCCCCGTCTCATAGATCTCATTGTATAGTAAGAAAGCCGATTGACATGGCTATACCATGAAATGCCACCAGAAGTGGATCATAGCAAGAGAAAAATCAGGAGTCAATGTAAATATTGTCCTAACATCCACATATGTGAGGAAATTGTAAATTGGGTGTGTGTCGCCTATGGTACAGTATATGGTGGATGATTATCAAGCCACTTTCGAAAGGGCACTGGTCAAATTAAATTGCATTGACTAGTAAAAATACTGAGATTCATCTCACACGCCTGATGTCTTTTGCTTACAATAAGCAAAGTTGAAAGCACTATTGTGTTATTCCTCAGATTTATTGTAACCTCTTGAGTTCTCATTGAAACTAAATATTTCTTAATCTGATTATGTAGGAACCTGATGTTCCTTAAGTGGTTGTTATAAATTGAAAAAATTGAAACCTCAAGTTTCTTTGATCTCCAATTATATGAGGCCTGAAGTCCCTCCTCTTTATGACTACACATTTATATGTGACATAGAACTTGAGGTTCTCCTCATGATAAAATTACTTGTTCTTATGGATTGTAGTCTTTAACTCGAAATTTTCGAGTATATCATTTTGGCCAGCAGTTCAAAATGAAGTTGGTCCATTCCAATTATCAGTATTTCACAATTAATGTTTACTGAAGCTAAGGTAACAACCATATCAAGAGTTGTAGATCTTGATCTATGGCTCCAAATGAGCTACTATCATGTTACCGAATTTGAAATATTATTGCATTAATTACCTCCTATATGGTTGGAGAAGACTTTATGCCATCAGATATATACTATATCAAATTTTCTACTGTAAACTAAGGTATATGATGTCATGAACCTGAAGTTCCTTGAACCAAATACACTATTTGGCATGACTGGTTACATCATGTTTTGTCTACCATGTTGCGTGGAATCACTTACAAGTTTTGATGACTGCTAACATTACACACAAGCAAATTATTTATTTACCGAATATTTGCGAGTTGTCACTTTAATGAGACAATCTTCCTGCCATGAGGGGGAGAAAGATTGTTCCTGAAGAACGATATGAATTAGTGTGAGATATTTATCCACTGTCTCATTTTGACTTCGAGAAATATCAAAACTAGTGAATTGATAAAAGAAAGTGACAAAAATTATATGCTAAATGCAAAGTCATCTGCTTGGGTTAAAGTCCTTAAGACCAACCATATTAATACAAATAATGTAAACTCCATTTGATTTGTGGGATGCAAATGTATCCAATTGACATGGTTCTCCTGAAGAGAATATCATTAAACAATATCACAGCTCCTAATATGGCTACACATACAAAGGGTGTAGGTACGCCATTAGGAAATGATGTTTTAGTGATACAATAACAAATCAATATGGTTGATGCTAATGGACAAAACATGTTTTGACCTAAAATTTGGTTTGGGTTTGCCACCAACCAATGAAGATCTTCATTTCAAAGAAAGTGATAGATATTTAAACGCATCTTTTGTGCATGGTCATAATAAGACAGTCTTCCCACCGTTAGGAGGAGAAAAGAGTACTGTCATTTGAATAACGGCGTGAATTTGTGTGGAATGTATCCACCAGGTCTAAAGTTTTAAGCTCCCAAAATAGGGAAGATTATACAAGCCCTATAATGCTCATACGTGAGATTATAAGTAAAAAGATCCACATTCGCTACATGACTCATCCATGAGAGATGATTGTCCTAGAAGTGATAATATATGCCCCAGAAGTGGCATGGGTACCCAATATCAATAAGCTTATTATAGCTAATGCATGCATATAAGAATGTGTGGAATCTATGATTGTTGATCATCGATGATAATTTACATTTGGTAGCTACCAAATATCATTAAGGGCTGTATTGATGCTATACCACGTTTCACCATTAATGTCGACAAAGTATATTATTGGCCAAATTGGAAAGAGGCAATTCCAATGAAATTGAATATTTGAAATGTGATGAAATACTTGGACCTTTAACCCTACATGGTACAAAAGGGTATTTATCAAAAGTGAAGATAAATCAATATGACACAATGTCTATATATAGAGACATGAGATTATGAATATCTTCCCTTATATGAATGACAATTTTCTATAAGTACAGTGTTACTTATAGTTGTTATATTGACGAGAGATTTATGGCACCTTGTTATCATATATTATGAATATCTTAAAGACACATTGCTAAAAGCAAAGTGTCATTATAAGCACATTGCTTATCAAACCCTTAAGGGATTCAAATACATGAATGATTCAAATGCAAGTCCATGAAAGGTTGAAAGAGCCTGAAGCTCACTCATGGAATCAAAGAATCTAAAGCTAGCTCATATGTACTCATTTCGTTTTAGTCAACAAGATCTAAATTGCCTTAATGAGTACTATGAAGAGACTACTATTGAATTCGAATTATGAATATAATGTTGCAACATATTCTAACTTTCGCAAAGTTATGAATAACTTAAAGCTCTTGAAGAATCTTATATGAGACATATCAATACATAAAGATATTGATGTGTATGGCTAGGTATGCCATGATGATTTTTTCAATGTTTTAAACTATACAAAGTTAAATGTGTCAATTTCTTTATATTGTTTAACTATTATTTTGTGTATGAATTTGAGCATATGAGATTATTTCTAACCTTATCATATGAGGTAAGGCTTGTTGAAAATCGTCTAACTTTGTTGGTATTGCTTAACCTTTTTAGGTATGAAAATTTGTGATGAGCCCCTATATGCAAAGCACACGTGGTCTCACTTTAGTGATAGACACATCAAACCACTATACATGGTACATGTAGTTTATCGCACACATAATTAAGGCTTGCAACAATCAGGGGGAGATTCTCATCAGGGCGAGCATCCATAAGCATGCTACCTAGGACATATGCGCGTTGTGCTCTTTTTGTCCTTCGACCAGGGTTATTTTTGTCCCACTGGGTTTTTGTTACCTGGCAAGGTTTTTAACAAGGCAACAATAAGCGCGTCCAATATCATCATTCATTGGTAGACATCTAAGGGGGAGTGTTGTAAATATTATTATCTATATGGCTGTCCATGTAAATACTCATTAGTTGTGTACTTTGATGTAAACCCTACCTCTATATAAAGGAGGCTAATGAGACTGAATGAGACACTTTTACTTCCTCCCAACTATTTTCTCTCCATCTTCTCTCTACTTTATAACACAATTAGGACATTAGTAACGTTCTTTTATTAAATTATGTAAAATAGGTGTAAATTTGTCTAAATCATGATAGAACAATATAATATTATTATCAAAATATAAAATGACCACATATATCATCTTTTGGATTGATAATTCTATGAACCGGTTTATAAAAATATATAATGGTAATTAAATATATGCAATTGAGATTATGAATACCTGTCAAGCTGTTGGTGTCAAGGCCAATCCTCTTTATCTGAGTTAAGTTCCCAATATCTTTGGGTATGCTTCCACTAAACCTGTTATCCCCCAACTCCAAAGTAAGAAGTTGTTTGCATTGCCATAACTTGGATGGAAGTGGACCATCAAACTGATTGATACCCAAGTTCAACTCTTGGATATTTGGAAGATGTTGACATATATTGTCAGGAATTCTACCACTCAACTTGTTTCCATAGAAACTTACAGTAGTCAAAGATGACATATTGAAGACACCCATAGGAATAGGCCCTTTTAAGGCATTTTCTTGCACAAGCAACTCTTCTAGCTGATTCAAGGTGACCATCTCATTTGGAATCTCTGAAAAATCAACACACTCTAGCTTATACAAGATATATGATATACTCTATACTATTTCACAAAAATAAAATAAAAAATTAATTAAATATGGGGCAAGTAGGGTAACTAATATCTATTTAAATCAACAAAACTGATTGATGTCATACCTTTAAAATTATTATTATCAAGGTAGATTGCCTTCAACGTTGTTAGGTTCCTGATTTCTCTTGGGATTCTACCTGTTAATAATTATTAATAAGATATTTTCTTACCTTAACAATCTAGGTTGTCAAACTAGATATCGATCTCCTTACTTTAACAAGCTAGGGTGTCAATCATGTATAATTGAGAAAACTTCTAATCATTACCACACATTGGTTACTTGGGAACAAATCATGATATATAAGAACAAAATAAGATGATTATTAAAAATATGCAACTGACTTTACGAATACCTGTCATATAGTTCAAGCTAATATCAATCGTTTTTATCTGGGTTAAGTGATGAATATTAATGGGTATGCTATATAATAAAAAAGAGTGGTTTACATTGTGACCATTTGGATGGAAGTGGACCGTCAAGCTAGTTGTAAGAAAAATCCAACTTTTGAATGTTTTGAAGATGTTGACATATATTGTCCAGAAGACTTCCAGTCAAGCTGTTTTCATATAGACTCAAAATAATTAAAGGAGACATGTTGAAGACAGCTATAAGAATACTCCTTTTAATTAAGGCGTTGAAGTTCACTGACAACTTTTCCAGGTGATCTAAAGCGCCAATCTCATTTGTTATTTCTTAAGAACTAACAATCATATATTATAGTTGATCATCTCCTTACAAGATGTTTGATTGAAGTTTCAAGTATTGGCCATATGCACAGTTATTTTCTCTTTAGCTAATCCTACAAAACCAATTTGTGACCTACCTACGAAATTGTTACCATAAAGGTATATCTCCTACAACGTTATTAGCTTTCCAATTTCTCTTGCTATGCAATAATTATTAATTAAAAAAATAAGCGTATATTATACCTTAACATGCTAGCTAAGGTGTTAATAGATTAGGGTTCCAGATAATTTAGTTCATACCTGAGAGTTGGTTATAACCCAGATCAATTATTTGCAGAGCAGATAAGTTGAATATTATAGCTGGGATGGAACCAAAAAATTGATTACCATGAAAATTGAATTCTTGAAGTTTGGACAAGGACCCAAACCATGACGGAATCACTCCAATAAACTTGTTGTATCCTAAGTTAATAAACTTCAACCGATGCAGGCGAGCCAATTCTTGAGGCAAGGTACCGTGAAAACTATTATTTTCGAAATCCAGATCAACAAGAAAAGATAAGTTGCCTAGCTCTGGAGGAATGGTGCCTATGAGACCAAAGTAAGATACGTTCAGCTCTGCGATTCGATGATGGCGTGCACCACAAGTGACTCCAACCCAGTTACAAACAGGGGTTGTGGTTGACCAGTTAGTGAAGACTATGTTTCGAGGGTCATTGGTGATACGGTCTTTGAGAGCAAGAAGAGCAGACCGGTCTGTGGTGATGTTAATGTTGGTTTGTGCTACCATAGTTAAGCAGCTAGCCGCCTCACAACAGATCAAGTATATCAGGAAGAACCAAGTAACTCTGGCCATTGTTTGAATAATGGATATGCAAAGTATGTGGAATTGCTCACTGAGGAGAGTTACAGGAGGATCTAGTTGGAGATAGTTCAATATATATACACATGCTACTAATTCAGAGAGGTTATAGGTCTCCACTTAATTTTTAATCAAAACATATGCAAACTCACAACATGTCCAAAGACTTGACTAGTACACAGACAAATATGATTGACAAGGAAATATGTAGGTCAAAATGTTAATGGATGGATTAATCAATCCATGAAAAGATTGATAAGGAAATGTATGGATCAAATTGTTAAGGGATGGAATCGTCAATCCAAGAGAAGGTCCATAGTAGCTAAACTTCACTTTTGGAGAGAGTGGTGAAAATGCGTGAAAGACAAGCTCAAAGACTTGAACAACAAATGAACCCATCAAAGTAGACTTAAGAGCTCTCCTTTGTCCCTCAATCGCAGAGAAGACTCTCCTGAGACGGCCATGTTTTCAGGATTTTAGCTCTCCATTTAACAAAATAAAATAAGATAAAAGGGTGATTCTAATTGGACCTCCAAATTTTTGGACCTCACGTACTAATTAAACATCTAATTCACTTTTTTGAATACTTAAAACGCTAAGTACACCTCTTTAATTTTACCAAAACACCATCAAACAATTAAATTTGTATCCTAAACCATTTGTTTTTTTTTCTTTAATCTTTATCAATTCAACCAAGAAGAATTTTGTGAAAAAGTTGCCTACATTTTTGGAGTACTTAAGTGGCGAAATCTGAAAGTGATTCTTAGGGGAGCCGAACAAGTAGACAGTTTTAAAGATCTTTTTGCTAAATCCATATCATAGTTTTGTTTTGCAATATGAATGGTTCTAGAAAAAACTTTGGTTCTCAACTAAATAATACATATATATATACAGTCTTCTTGTGCTGAGGACCTCCTCAGATTTTAAAATCTAAATATTTCCTTGAATAGACTTGCTTTTCGATCGCATATCCATATTTCGACAGTTCAGTTTTTAGGTCCGAATGTATAGATCACTTCTACAATTTTCAGCCAAATTGATGATTGTTAAGGTATCGAACTAGATTGAATCAATGAACGAACCAAATCTGTCAAACCTGAATAGTTTGTGTTCATAATTGTAAATCACAGTTTTGAACGTCTTAATGATCATCAATTTGGCTGAAAATTTGCAGAGATGATCTACTCATATATACCTAAAAACTGAACAGTTGAGATGTGAATATGCAATCGAAGTGAGTATGTATATATATATATAAATATATATATATATATGTATATAAAGATCGATTAATCTTACTAAAAGGAGTTGATTTTGGATCATAATTAGTAATAACTATATCTAATTATTATATGAATTTAGTTTAAGAAAATTTCAAATCAGACTGTTTTGAATTTGCTTTTGTATTAAATGACGAGGCAATGTATAAAAATTAATTATTTTTACTCAATTGTTTTAGGTTAACTATAAAATTATATAGGTACTATGAGGAAATTCCTTAATTGTGTTTTCTTTTTTTCTCTTTACTGTATGACAAACAAAATTGAGTTGAATCTATATTCTGGCTTTCTTGTGGAAATTGAGATTGCCACCATTAGATCATCAAGCTTAAGCTTTTAAGCTAGCCGCCGTACAACAAAATAAGTATACCAGGAAGAGCCAAGTAACTCTCTCCATTGTGTGAATAATGGAAATGCTACGTGTGTACATGGAATTGTTAACTAAGAAAGAGAAGAGTTACAAGAGGAACTGACTAGAGATAGTTCAATATATACACACACTACTAATTGAGAGAGGTTAGCTGTCTGCCCTTACTAGTGCCTTACTAGTGGATGGAATAATCAATCCAATAGAAGGTTCATAGTGGGATTAGTGGCTAGACTTCTTTGGTGGTGAGAGTGATGGAAATGCGGGAAAGACAAACTCAAAGACTTGACTAGTTATAGATACAAGTGGATGAGATCATCAATCCAATAGAAGGTTCATAGTGGCTAGACTTCGTTGGAGAATGTAATGGAGTTGACAAGCTCAAAAGACTTGAACAACAAATGGAACCGTTCAAGTAGGACTTAGTGCTCTCCTTTGTTGATGGCACTAAAAAAAACTGAGCTTCAACCACGATATGAATTTGTGTGCATTGATATTAATAGGCACAGTTTTTCGTGTTCCAATAATAACAAATCAAGTTAACCCTTAGAATAGTTTGTTGGAATGCCTGATCCACATTACCACATGTTTTGTAGACGAAAAAAACTACGTAAGTCCAAGCAACATAGACGTAGACATGCAATAAGAAAATTATAAGTCCAAGTAAAAATCTATATATTATTGTACCCAACTACTTTGGGGATTTGGCTCCTCTAAATGAGGATTGTGTGAATTTATATAAATTTCATAAAATCTTAATCATTTAATTAATCCAATGGTTATTAAAGTGGCCAAATTAGCTAATGTAATTTTAACTGGTATTGTCCGCAAACCATCGTTAACTCCATCACGTCTAATTCATTTCTATTTCACTCTATCTATTTTTCCAATAGAAAACATTCAAGGTTACGAGAATGTAAATCAAATCATGTAATATTGCCTCTATATTAGTTTATACTCTTCTCTAGGTTAAAGTAGGTGAGGGTTTCTTATGGCTTATGATTAATACTTACTCAACAATGATTAAATAAACGATGAGAATTGAAAATGCCATAAACAAACTTGGATGAGTATTCAGTAAGTTAAAGCAACCATTCATCAAAGAGCAGAGGTTGGAGATTCCCTAATCAGCTATTTACTCTCTGCAGTTTCTTTGAATACTGAATAAGACAGTTGAAACTCCTTTGCTAGCTAATCACACCAATACTGAAAAAGTGTCTTCACGTGAAAACCTCTAGATTTCAAAATTGAAAAACCTAAAATTCATGATGCAATTGAAATTACAATTGAAATCTGATCTTGGGTAAGATAGGAAGAAATTAAAATAGTTGGGACTTGGATCCCTAGTTCACAAAGGATCGATCAAACTTCCCAACTCATGAGAGGAGGCTGTTATGTTTATGGGAAAAACCAAAAATGTTAGATTAACAACAACGTTAAATGGTTTAGGGTATAAAAAGATGATGTGGACTCTTGTAACCATTGGATTATCTAAAGGGTTAAGATTTTATGAAATTTACTAACTTCACGCAATCCTCACTTTAGAGGAGCCGAATCCCTAGTTTGGAGTACATTCCTGCTACGTAACCAATGTTCTAAAAAACGGCCTAGGCAGTAAGGAACCGATCGGATTTTGGCCTAGGCGTTGCCCTTAGGCGCTGGGCTACTAGGCGGGCTAGGCGGTGCTAGGCAGTGCCGCTTGGGAGGTGCTAGGCGGGGACTAGGCGGCTCTAAACCCTAATTTATTCTATATTTTGACTATTTTTATATTTATAATTATTTTTTAGAGTTTAAATATTTTTATTTATATTATTAAAAAACACCTAGTCCCCACCTAGGCCTCTAGGCGCTAGTTCCGAAGTCACCGCCCGACTAGCGCCTAGCGTTTTTTAGAACCTTGTGCGTAACTTTACTTTAAGATGATAGAGGAGGCTTATTCACCAATTTGATAGCCACATACATTGATCCATCAAACTTGCTCAACTTTGTCAACTAAAATAACAAGAAATGCCTATTTTGTAAATGGCAAAGGTCCTCACTGGCCTGCTGTATAGTTTGAAACCTGGAAAATCATTCTGGTAATATCTTGCCATAGTATGCCTTATTGGAGTAGTCACGGACAAACTATTTGGTCATTTCCGAGGCATATTGAGGATGTCATAGTTGAAGCTGTCAAAAATAGCCAAACAATAATTACAGAACAATAACAATTCAAAACAATTCCTTATGGAAGTGGAGCAAACTTGACTACCAGCATCAATAAGTTTCATCAATTAATGTTTAGAAATTATGATGGAAATCCTTTAATTGCTGCTTGTAGGATTCTTGGTTGTACTAACATTTTAGTTGCAAAAGCTACTGCTTATGAGGGAAGGTCTTTGTACAGCTTTTCTTCAAAAAGTCTCTCATTTCATTGTAGAAGGAGATTCAAAACTTCTCATTGATAGCAGGGCCGGTCCTAAAGTTGTGGAGGCCTGGAGCAAAAATCTAAATAAAAATATATTATAAAAACTTGGTCAAATTAATATAACAAGGCAAATAAAAAAATATATAAGAATGAAAAACATAATAGATAGGAAAATTAGCCGAAAAAGAAATGAAAAGACATGAGAATGTAAAAAGGAAAAGCAAAAAAATGAAAAAAAATAAATAAATTTAAGAGAGATTACTACAGATCGAACACATGTCATGGGTGGAAAATGGACAATGACTTGGCCAATTGGACTACTTTGCATTTCATTAAATTGTTTGACATTTTTTGTTAATATATGTTATATACACATATTCTGAATTTGAGATATGAGGCCTCCCGAGATTGGAGGCCTAGTGCGGCCGCACCACTTGCACTACTTCAGGGCCGCCCCTGATTGATAGCATATTGGGTAGAACATCTACTCCCTGGAGAATCCCCATCCCGGTTAGAGATATCAAGCTATTGGCTTCTCAACTCCATTATATTATTGTCAGACATATCTTTAGAGAAGCTAATTTTTGTAGCTGACCAACTAAAATCTTTAGCTTATAAATATTAGAATCCTAAGGTCTAGTTTTCTTACTTATCCATTTTGGTATCCTCAACATTCCATTCAGATCAGTTGGAAGGGGGTGTTGTTTGTGGTTTTTCCGTGTAATTTAAAAAAAAAAAAATTAATGTTTAACAATTTATAGAGGAATTGAAAACATAAAGTAAGGCACATATTGTCATGCCCCTGATTTTTATACACAATTAAACATAGATATATAATCTCATAATTATACATGCGTGAACGTTCAGTCATCAATATCAAATACCTGTAAACTTTTTCCCTTTAAACTACACACATATTGATGCCCTGAACCTACTATGTCAATATTGACCCGCTCTACAGAGTCATATATTACATAAACTTACGAATTAAATTGTCAACAATAAGATAAAACTTACATGCTCCTCAGAGTTTACTACAACGGAAATCCTTAATTATCAACGATAAAGTCACAAAAATGGCTTCCTACCGTTAAGCTGCAAGTATGCTATCTCAGCTTCAACCCCAATTATCCTACCTTACAAGATTAACCCCTACACAATTTGAATGGTGCACCGGGTTGCCACACAACAAACCCGGTAAGCTTTTGCAAGCCCGTATGAGTAACTCAAAACAGTTAATACAACTCACACCAGAAATAAGGAAACAACTCACGCTTTGATTCCTTAAAACACAAAATAAAGGAGAATAACTCACACTTTAATTTCCTGTCAAATCGAAATAAAAGAAAGCAACTTACACCTTGGTTCCTTTTAAAACGAAACATAGAAAACAACTCACACTTGAATTCTATCAATATAACATAGAAAGCAACTCACTCCTTGATTTCTATCAATTGTACCATAGAAAACAACTCACACTTGAATTCTATCAATATAACATAGAAATCAACTCACTCCTTGATTTCTATCAATTGTACCAAAATCGTACCATAGAAAACAACTCACACTTGAATTCTATCAAATCGTTAATAAGGAAACAACTTGCACCTTTTCCCCTAAAAACTGTTAATAAGGAAACAACTCACACTTGTTCCCTAAAAACACGTAATGTCATGAGTTATCAATAACCAGTTCATGTTAGCCCATGAATTACCTATATGGCAGACAGACTAGAGCTCTAACTGAAACGTAACCACTTGTCCGGCCAAAAATGTGATTACCTGATATTCTGCCCAAGGTCATAGACCTTCATTCCTTGAACTTTTCAGTCCCTTGGAATAAAACATTAAAGAAGTCGCACAGGACTCAAAATGTTACACAATCTCAACGCTTTTCAAAACAATCGAAATCAACATTTCCATAATCATTGTTTTCCGAAAAGCCATAACAGAAAACAGTAAAAAGCATCATTCCATGCATATTGTTTTCAAACACAAATCTCAAGGCTTTTCAAAACAAATTGAATCAATAGTTCCACAATCATTTGTTTTCCAAAAGCCACAACCCAAAACAATAAATAGCATCATTCATGCATATTTCACGTAAATATATATATATATATATATATATATACGTAGTCAGGGGCGGATCCAGAATTTTTTTTCCAGGTAAGGCAAGTCAATGGCAGGAGGGGAAGGGAGGAAAATTAGAGAGAAGCTGCAGATTTTGGAGGCAATTGTGAAGATTTTGCCTTAGTTTTGCTTTGTTTTTGCCTAATTTATGCCATTTTCTTCCCTAATTCACCTTGTTTTGCCCTATTTTTGCCATTTTCACATCCCTTGCCTACACCAAATCAATGTAAAATCAAAAATCCAGTCTAGGCAAGTGCCCAAGCTAGGCTCTATGTGGATCCGCCCCTGTACGTAGTTATCCACTCAGGAATGCCTACTAATACCAACTATAGTTTGCAGTTAATAAATAACTCTAAAAATAATAAGGTATTCCATTCATTAATGAACCTTGTGAGATTACTCACCTCAAAATAATTCCCCCACACTTAGCTTTTGCTAGTCCCTTAGCAAAATCAAAACAAAGAAACTAAAAACAGAGACTCAATGACTCAAGAAATACACTAAGTATAGAAAATGTAAAAGACTCAAGGACACTTAACTCAAAAACTACTAAGCCTTCCAACTATTTGTCTCAGAAATCTCTTACTTTCATAGCATCAAGATTAGCACTCAACCAAGAATCAATATTTAGACATTCGAGAGTTAATTAAAACATATAATCCACACATACACAAGTAGGACTTGGTTATAACAATGGTGATGGGGTGGAGCTCAGCATGTTTTAGACAAGTATGATTCATATCCTCATAAGGTATATCCACTCTTTCTTCTTTCATATCAAGGCAATTCTTAAAAGCTTATAATCACTCAATTATATGTGAGAGAAAATATTTTAAGGTAATCAAATAACTCACATATATAAGAAACGAAAAGCACTTTGTGAATATAATTTTTAAAAGATCTCATGAAAGATATCAACTACTTGCACGAATGGACCCAAATCATAGGTTCAACTCTTATAACTCATCTCCATAGATCAAAGGCTGTCTCATCTTAAGGATCAAAAAGGTCTTACAAAGGGTTGTAATGGGGCCAAGGTTCAAGGTTTTAAGAAATGAAAGGGTAAGGAATTTCACAAAGTATCCTAAAAACCTAGTAGAGCTCATGTTGATGTAGAGAGACTTCTAGAAATTCACCAAGGCATAAAAAGTCACATCCCATAGAAGCTTTATAAAAAGGTCTAATGTCTTCATGTTGGACCCAAACTTCCCTCTAAACTTCCCTTGACTCTAGTGAACTGGACAAATACCAAATTTTCCAATAGTGGGCCTTCAATTCAAAACAATCTCCAAACTCACCAAGTATGGGGGACTAAAATCCATAAACATTTATTTATTTATTTTTTCATTTTCTTTTCTAGCCATACACATTTTTTTTTTCTCATTTCATTTTTCACGGCTTTCACATTTTTTTTTCTTTTCATGGACAAGTCTACCTCCACACTTGAACTTTCACCTCTTCTCAATCTTCATCCCTAACGCCAAACTCATGTAGTAAGTCTCAAAAGATAGCTCTACCAAGTTTTTAGAACAAAGGATAAGATTGTAACTATACTAAGGTTCAGGTTAAAGATTTTAAGGGTGATGGAAAAAAAAGGCTTAATGTAGGCTCAAAGGGGTTTATTTAGGGGATCCCACGACGGGCACAAATAGGGAAACAAGCTTATTTGGCAATGGTGGTAATTCCTCGGGTGCCTTTATACTTTCCAAAATCAGGAACATGTATTGATAAGAGTCTCAACAAGCACAAGAGCGAATTCTAGCATTCTCTAGTCCATTAAACTTAATCTATGACAAGCAATCAATCGAATGAAAGAATAATGAGATCATCAAAACATCACCAAGAAAATAAGAATATATTTTTCATTTATCACTCCAAGAAAAGGGACTTGGGCTCAAATATCTCACATGGGCTTTTATGAATCAAAACTCAACTTAGCATGCTCATATTCTGTACCAAGGTCACGAAATCCATATCCACTACACATGCACATGCTTTTTATATATCTCAATTAACCAAAGAATACCATTTAAAATCATCTCAATATTGTGATCCTCTTTTAGCCATAATTTCAGAGATATAGACTCATCCTAGATAGTTGAAAGGGCATCCTATGAGTCAAAAACAAAAACAAAAGACTAAAACAGACACCAAAAAGGTTTTGGACTAGGGTTATTTCCTTTCTCCTTTCGGTAACTCTTTTGGGACATGACCAGGTAAGGAGGGGACCGATTTTGGCGGAGCTCAGCTCACTTGTATAGCAGGGGACGAGACCCTTTGCTAGCACTTCTTAGATCCAAACCAGACCTTAGACATCACGCCTTAATAGATGTGCCTACTTTGAAGAAAGTATTTCACCCAAAAATCATTTTGACTCAATAAATAAAAGCAACGGAATTTTTTATTTATTTATTTATTTTTGACATTTTTCGATTGTTTTTTTTTGTTGTTGACATTTTTCAATATATAGGACTCAAAATAAAAGACAAAAATATAAATCCCTTCCCCCACTGCATTGTCCTCAATGTAATCAATTATATATAAGCATACAATGAAATAAATAAGCATAGATAGAAGGCATTTACGAAAACAAATCCTGAAACAAAAGAGAAAAATAAAAAGAAATAGGGAAAGAGAAAGGAAATCTGTGTTTATAGACTCCTTCACAGCTGCTTCTGAATTGAATTGCCTGAATTTAACGTCTTTCAGCCAGACAGTACCTCCATTAAATAAAGTTAGTAACTATAATTAACAAAGAAATACAAAATATAAACAAGTAACTATAAATTACAAACTACAAGTAAATTGTACATAAGACACAAGTTAAGTACATAAGTGAGTACAAAACATTAAAAGTATTTTACAAGTGTTAATTTTTTACCTTAGTGTGTCACACCATTTTCTTTTGTTATAAATATTGCTGATATTGAATCTAATTCCAAGCGGTAAATTAAGTGGACGTGCGGCCCAAGTATAGTTGCCTAGACACAAAGTCCCTTTCACATCCTTTGGGCAACCTTACTGAAATGGCTAGGTAGGGGAGGGCGACCACGAGAGGCAGAATCCATTTTGGCATGAGCTACTCCCACATAGTGGTTTAGGCCCATTTGCAAGCACTTCTGGATTCAAATTCCGTCATGAATGTTGTCCCCTTCCTAGACACCATTCCACATATGCTAAGCTTACTAAGATGAAAAAAGTCATAAGTGTGAACACAGTTCAACAAGTGTTAATAAAGGCCGCCCTCAACCTTAAGGGACCTGAACTATGTACCAAAAAGGGGTTTAGGCCATTATTAACAAAAAGAAACTTCACCTATTTTATTCAATTTACAACTTACAATTAAAACTCGTGTTCAACAATATAAAAAAGATCCTAGTTAATTTAAACTACGTCTCAAACAGTTTATATACAACAATTATAAACAAAAACAAGTGATTTTCAATCCTCGGCAACGGCGCCAAAAATTGGTGGGCTCTAAAGCAAGCGCGCAATTTAACCCTGTAAAATGTAGTTGTCAGTATAGATAAAAGTAGGGATCGTTCTAGCTAGGGATTGAGGGTACACCTGTAATTACAAAAAAAAAACAAGTAAATAATTAATAAAAAGTAAAAAGAATTATTTACAAAAATAAAACTAAGAATGAATATATATATATATACAAGGAAACACAAATAGGGGGTTTCAGAATTATAAAACCGAAAATTAAAATAAATAAAATAAAGAAAATGTAAAAACATATATACATGGGTGGAACGCAAGGAATAAAGATGAAAACCATATCCATATGCAAGAAATCCAATTACAATGCCTATAGTTGATTTTCTATGTCATGAGAAAGAAGTTGACCATGTGAAACGTTAAAAAGCAAACTATTTCTCATATTTTACTTTCCTTCAATATTTAATCTAAGTGAAAGCACCTAAATTAAACCTATTGAGCATGCAATCATAGTCTAGAAAGCTAGCTAATGAAGAACACATTCAATGCATGAAGAACAAAGAAAGGATGTCAACCAAAGTGCACAACCTAGTATGAAAAAGTTCATCTATTTGCAATTCTCCTTAATTGATTTTGATTTTTGGCCAAAGCCTTCACTACTTAAATCTAGCTCCAATTACATGCACATATCCTAAGTTGGCCACCAAAGAACACATACTTATAAAAGTTTTCTGTAATCCAAAATCAATTAAGCAATCTCACATAAGCAACATAAAAATCAACATATAAAGAAATTGCAACTTTATTTCAAAACAAATAAACGGGCTTTAAACTTTGCCCTTAACGTCATGTTAACTAGAATTTATAACTCTACGAATCAAACAAAGAAAATAGAAGAAAGTATGAAATTGTCACGCCCCTGATTTTACACACATGAAAATCGATGTATATAATCCCATAATTATACATGCGTGAACGTTCAGTCATCAATACAAAATACCTGGAATCTTTTTCCCTTTAACTTACACACATATTGATGCCATGAACCTACTATATCAATATTGACCCGCTCCACAGAGTCATATATTACATAAGCTTACGAATTAAATTGTCAACAATAAGATGAAACGTAAATGCTCCTCAGAGCTCACTACAACGGAAGTCCAAATAACGGTGAAGTCACAAAATTTGATTCCTACCGTTTAGCTGCAAGTATGCAACCCCAACTTCAGCCACGATTATCCTGACCTGCAGGATTAACCCCTACACCGTTTGAATGATGCACCGGGTTACCACACAACAAACCCGGTAAGCTTTTGCAAGCCTGTATGAGTAACTCAAACCAGACACAACTCACACCAGTCACGAGAATAACTCACACGAATCACATTTAAATCAATAAACAAATCACGGGATAAACCCACACAAATCACTTTTAAATCAATAAACAAATCATGGGATAAACCCACACAAATCACGAGATAAACCCACACGATTCACGTTTCAATCAAGAAACAAAGCACGGGATTAACCCACACAAATCAAGTTTAAATCAATAAACAAATCACGGGATAAACCCACACAAATCACGTTTAAATCAATAAACAAATCACGGGATAAACCCACACAAATCACGAGATAAACTCACACGTTTAAATCAATAAACAAAGCATGGCGGACAGACTAGAGCTCTAACTGATCGTATTCACTAACCCGGCAAAAGGCGTGAATTCCCTATTTTCCCACCCACGATCCTCAACTCGTAAGTCTTTGGACCCGCGGTATAAATACCAAAACATTAAAGGAATCACAGTGGACCCAAAATGTTACACGAATCTAAAATAAAAGATTCCCCGTAATTGACCCCTATCAATTACTCCCTGTATAAAACCCATATTTAAATAACCCACCGCGAACTAAAATGTTCCACAATACACAAATCTCAACGCTTTTCAAAACAAATCGAAATCAACATTTCTACAATCATTTGTTTTCCAAAAGCCACAACCCATAACAATAAAAAGCATCATTTCATGCATATTGTTTTCATAAATCCACAACTCACCAAAACATATATATTCACGAAAATATATATATACGTAGTCATCCGCTCAGGAATGCCTACTAATACCAACTATAGTTTGTAGTTAACTAAATAACTCTCAAAACAATAGGGTCAGCCCGTTCGTGAATGAACTTCGTGAGATTACTCACCTCGAAATTCCCACTGTGTTTTCACACCACTAGACTACTTACAGAATGCACTCTGTCAAGCACCTAAGAAAAGTACAGCCTTGATTCAG
Source organism: Rosa lucieae (assembly GCA_024704745.1). Lineage (NCBI taxonomy): Eukaryota > Viridiplantae > Streptophyta > Magnoliopsida > Rosales > Rosaceae > Rosa > Rosa lucieae. The sequence continues at coordinate 47,820 of JANPXK010000660.1, forward strand.
TTAATGAAATACAAGGAATAACGTTCGAAACCCTAAATCGAACCAAAATTCCCAAAGTGACGCCAATCGAGTCGAAACCACATCCGAGACCACCCAATGTCTCCAGAATACATCTACGATCGATGTGACCAAACCACAAGTCGATCGGACGCTCAAATCCTCACGGAACGAATAATTTCACCGATATGAAACGGCAAAACTCATAACAATTCCATACGAACTCCAAAATTTGCATATTATATATCGAAATGCTCGTATTAACGAGTAGAACATATATAATACTAAAAATAGTTCCTTAAGTGGCCGGAACACCGGCGGAACGCCGCCATAGACATGCCGGCCAAAACTCAATATTTCACAAAACTCCCAACATCAAAGTTCTTCATCTAAGCATGCTTGTGATCTTTCATAACTAGCTCGAAGTCAGAAAACAAGCATAAAGGGTATAAAACTACCTCACAAGCCGTGAACAGTAATCCGGACCGAGTTGAACCAAGTTTTACGTGAATCGATCCAAACAACCACCAAGGATCGATCAAGGAGGCTGCTCTGAGCTCAACTAAGAAGACTTGAAGCCTCACCGACGTCGGAACCGCCTTGCAGCGCCCCCGTGGAAGAGAATCGGCGCTAGTGGACACCTGAGGGACTACCAGACGGAGGAGACGATCCTATCTGGAAAGTTTCGTCGCCGAAGACCACCGCAGTTAGCAGGAAAAGTCGGGTCGGATCGTCCGGGTTCGGGTCGGGTCAGCCGGATATTTTTGATTCTGAAGGTGCAGCTGAGAGAGAAGAGAGAGAGAAGAGAGATATTCCAGAAATGGAAATAATGAAAATAGTAAGTTTCCAACTTGGGAAACTTCTATTTATACTAAAATGGAAATTCCTTCCAATAGCCATAACTTTCTCATACGAACTCCGATTCTCACGTTATACATATCCACGAACTCGTATCGATGCGCTCTACAACTTTAGTGAAGGAAGTTTTTAGAGAATCCCAACGTATAAAAAGTCAACCTTGAGCCCCCCTAAAGTCATACTTTCCGAATGGAAATTCGTCCGAAACACTTCCGCTCCATCCACGATCTACGAAACCGTCCAATAACCATAACTTAGATTCCGAAAAATCCTCGGAAAATAAATATGAATTTCCGGGGCATCACATAAATACACCTTGAAAGATGGATGACAAGCCTTAAGACGAAGAACTTGAAGATCCTTGAAAGCAAGCAATCTTCTAGGGACGACACAAGGGTGGATGGTGGCTAGGATCTTGATATATTGCATGACTTCTTCTCCTCCTTGGTTGAGACAAAGAGCTTCTGAAGACTAGAGAATGGAGAGAATTTTTCTGATGTTTATTTTATGAGGGAGAGGTGTTGTTGTGTGTTGTGGTGTAACGTCTAAAGAGGAGGGTATATATAGGAGAAGGCAAGACTTCATGAATTTAATTTCTAAGGAATTTTCTGGTTGCACCACACAGCTCTAACCAATGAATTAATGCCACGTCAGCTCTGCCATGTCACTCAACCAATGAGGAAGCTCCAAAATAACTCCATAATCTTTCCAAATATATTATTGCTGATTTTCCCAAGATTTTATCTGATTTTATTCACAATTTTTGCCAAATATCTAGGCATGAACTTAGATAATGTATTTGGACGTATTTTGGACATTTTCTCCCTTAAATGTCTCCATGGCTTTATCCTTAATGTCCTCCCCTTGATTTTCTCTTGATTTTTGACATTAACTCCATCATTTCCCATGGCAAAAATCAGATTTAATCTCCCAAAATATCTCTAACGTCATCATGTGGTCTCCTAATGCCTTCAGGTTTCCAGCCTCATCAGGATTCCTGCGTTGACTGGGATTCGTAGTTGGACCAGGAAACCTCCATTTCTTCATTTCAGCTCATTTCCTTGTCATTTATTCCAATGTACATAGAAAATAGAAACTAAACTAAAAATGATTAAGTAAAGGAAATAACTAAGAAAAATATGAGAAAATAATTATTAAAACGTCGCATTAAAATGCTTCTATCAAAAACTCTCGCTGCGTCTTCAATAAAGAATGAAACAGCCAATCCACAAAATAACCGTCCAAAATACTTCGTCAAGTATCTAATCGCATACGGTTTCAACTTAGTAACGATTCACATTTGATTTAAGTCCGAAACCCCTGTTTTGAACTAAAATCCCTAAAGTGGCGCCAATCGAGGCAAAACCCACATCCGAGACCTCCCAAAGTCTCCGGAATACTTCCACGATCGATATGACCAACCCACAAGTCGATTGGAAGCTCGAATCCTCACTGATCGAATAAATCGACCGGTATGAAACCGTAAAAATCGTAACAAAACCATATGAACTCCAAAATTTTCATACTATATATCGAAACGCTCATATCAACGAGTAGAACATATATAATACCAAAAACAGTTCCCTACATGATCGGAACGCTGCCAGAATGCCGCCACAGGCGGTGGAGCACCGCATCAGGCCAAAACTCAATATTTCACAAAACTCTCAACATCAAAGTTGTTTATCTAAGCATGCTTGTGAATTTTCATAACTAGCTCGAAGTCAGAAAACAAGCATAAAGGGTCAAAAACTACCTCACAAGCTTTGACTTTTTGCTCAATCCGAGTTGAACCGATTTCCACGTAAATCAATCCAAACAAACTCCATAGATCGATCAGAAGGTTCCCACGAAGCCAAAGAAGGAAACTTGAAGCCGTGTCGTCGCCGGAGATACGTTTTTCGATCGGGTCAGAAAACACCAAACTGCGCCGCCTTGCTGCACCGCACATAGTAGTCGCCGCTAGAGGATGCCACAGAGACAACCAGACGGAGGAGACGAACCAGCTGACCAATTTTCATGGCCAGAGATCACCGGAGCTGCTAGTTCCGGCAGGTCTGATTGTCCAGATTCGGGTCGGGTCAGTCGGATATTTTTGATTCTGAAGGTGCAGCCAAAAGAGTAGAGAGAGAGAATGAAAGTTTCTGGAAAAGGAAAATGGAATTATGAAAATATTTTCTGAAATTCCTTATTTATACCAAAATGGAAACTTCTTCCAATGGCCATAACTTTTTCATACGAACTCCGATTTCAGCTTTCCATATGTCCACGAACTCTTATCGACATGCTCTACAACTTTTATGAAGGAAGTTTTCGGAGAATCTCAACAAATAAAAACTCAACCTTTGCAACCCCCCTAAAACCATATTCTTCAAATAATTATTCGCCCAAAACACTTCTGCTCCATCCACGAGCCACGAAACCGTCCAATAACCACAATTTAGATTCCGAAAAATTTTCGGAAAATAAATACAAATTTCAGAGCATCACACATATAATATGAGATCCTACCAAACTGAACCCAAATGTAGGAGTAAAAGGTGATACACACCAACACTTACGAAACCTCAGCATATGAAACCTCAAAACACATGTACCGGCCCCAAATGTAGGAGTACAAGGTAATACACACCAAGCTATCTCTTACCAAACTGGCTGGAGATAGTATACACAGGTTTACAAGTACTACTAATTAAGGGAGGTTAGCTCTCTGCCTTTAGTCGTTTACTCACAATCAGCATATGAAACCTCAAAACACGTTCAAAGACATGATTAGGTATATATATTATGATTGACAAAGACATGTGTGGATCAAATTGTTAATGGACAGAATCATCAATCCAAAGAAGGTTCATAGCAGCTAGACTCATTTTTGGAGAGAGTGATGGAAATGCGTAAAAAACAAGCTCAAAGACTTGAACAACAAATGGACCCATTAAAGTAGACTTGAGTGCCCTCCCATTCAAGTAAACTTGAATGCTCTCCTTTGTCAATCAATGGCAGAGAAGACTCTCCTTAGATGGCCATTTGAGACCAATTTGTAATGATTTAGTTTGTTTGTGGTGTTTTTTTTTTTTTAGCTCTCCATGTAACAATAATAAAGAGGCTTCTGCCCTTAGTTAAAAGCACTACGTTGGATTAAGAATTGGGCAAAGTGCTCATACAATACCTCAACTATCACAAAATACACTTTTTCGTTCCTACAAATTTTTAGGGAGTTTGGTGGTACATTTACTATCCTTCCGTTGCATATCAGCCGCGAATCTCATGCCATGCTTCTTGTTTCTCTCGAGGGAAAGGTAGTTTATGTGTTGCAGAGAGGAGGAGTGTGAGTCTGATAATCAGAGATGCAGCAAGTGAATGAAGAGAAATTAGACTTGTTTTACTGTGCATAAAATTATCTATGACAAATTCTATAGTCTACATGGATTCAAAACCTATCTATGAAGTTGTATGCAATTCTGACTTTCATTTTACAGTATGACAAACAAAACTAAGTTGAATCTATAGTCTGGCTTTCTTATGGAAATTGAGATTGCAACCATTAGATCATCAACCTTAAGCTTTTATGGCAGGACAAAGAATATATGTTATCAAACTACTATACAATATGTGCTTGTGTCTATATACAATTAGTATGCAGTTCAGGCAAAATAAAAGACAGCAGCAATATCAAATTCCAGCATCCTCTAACTCTTCACCGTTCTAGCAACAATAAGTAGCAATCGACAATGAGCAACCATAGAAATTCCAAGATTTGCATATTCCTCAAGAATCTCGCACATAATATTCAGACATCTTGTTATATGTGTGGTGATTCCTCCCCATTGATGGGTTGCTGCAAGATTGCACGTAGAGAATTAAAAGTTAATTAGAAGTGCATCATCTTATTTGAGGGAACTTGAAACCTAGTCAATTTAAGCAAATGAAAGGAATTCATCCAAGTTAAAACAATAAAACATGGAACATTCTCTTAAGCAGTACTTTTAAAACCATTACCAAAATCAAATTTTGGAGCAATGTGTTACCATTAGAACTGACACCGTTGGTGATTTGGAAATAATATCATTGGGGAACCTTCTCTCTCTCTTTTTTTTGGGTCCTTGACCTAAAGCCCCAAAATGAGAAAAAATGATCTCAATTACCCCAACAACAGATTTTTGTTCCCACATACACAATTTAACAAGAAATGACAATTTTGCCTTTAATCTAATTAAGAAACTACAACGTGCCACTCGCTATATCTCTCCTCTCTCTCCAGATCCAGTCTCTCTCTCTCTCTCTCTCTCTCTCTCTCTCTCTCTCTCTCTCTCTCTCTCCGATCTCCGATCTCTGATCTCCATATTCGGAGCAGCGATGGCACTCATGCTTGAAGACGACGACGACCGCTCTCCCTCGACCTCACCGCCCTCTCTCTCCGGCCACTAGTTCGACTACCGCGACTGCGCCGTCTCCCTTCTCTCTCTCCTCCGCGCTCTCTCTCTCTCTCTCTCTCTCTCTCTCTCTTTCTCTCTCTCTCTCTCCCTCCTCCGAGACGACGATTTGGCCTTTGCCGAGTCCTGCTCCATTCTCCGGCCTAACTCCACCGCTGGTGAGTTGTTTCCAGTCCTCTCTCTCCTGCGAGATTCCGAGGAGCATCGCCAACCTGACTCACCTTCGGCTCGTACAATCAGTTTTCCGGTTAGGTTCCGGCGAGCTTCGACGCTGGACCACAACCTGTTGGAATGAACACTGCCGTCGGCTATAGCCAATTGCGTCGGCGGCTTGCCTGATTCAAGGTGAGTTCTTTGTTTTGTGCTATTGACTTGGATTCGAAATGAAGGCCTAAGATCGAGTAAACTTAATCAGATATCTATATACACTTGTTTATTTTAACTCTTCTCTCTGGCTAGCTAGTGAATTTCATCTTGTCCTCTTTATTAATTATATAGGTGGATGCACTGAAGCAAGAACTGGGAGAATTCAATATTTGCGCAAAGAGAGAGAAGATAAGATTTGAGACAGCAGAGAGTACAGTATTTCAGTAGTGTTGTGAGTTTGGGTGCCCAAAGCATTGGGTGCCCAAATCTTTTTTTTTTTTGGTAAAATTGAGGCAGAAAGTCTGGGAGGAAAGAAAAAGGTAAAAACAAGAAGTTCTATTGGGGTAATAGACGTATGTTAAAGCGTCTATTGGAGGGCAATAGACGCCTGTTGGGTGGCAATAGAAGTTTTGAATTGATGTAATCTCCTTGTTTTTTTTTCTGTAATCAAAGTTTTATTTGTCTAAATTTAGGAAGATTAGTTCTCATTCTGGCAACTGAAAGTCCTATTGGGGGGCAATAGGCTTCTATTAGGGGGCAATACATGGCTGATAGTCATCTATTGAGTTAATTATATAGGTGGATGCACTGAAGCAAGAACTGGGAGAATTCAATATTTGCGCAAAGAGAGAGAAGATAAGATTTGAGACAGCAGAGAGTACAGTATTTCAGTAGTGTTGTGAGTTTGGGTGCCCAAAGCATTGGGTGCCCAAATCTTTTTTTTTTTTTGGTAAAATTGAGGCAGAAAGTCTGGGAGGAAAGAAAAAGGTAAAAACAAGAAGTTCTATTGGGGTAATAGACGTATGTTAAAGCGTCTATTGGAGGGCAATAGACGCATGTTGGGTGGCAATAGAAGTTTTGAATTGATGTAATCTCCTTGTTTTTTTTCTGTAATCAAAGTTTTATTTGTCTAAATTTAGGAAGATTAGTTCTCATTCTGGCAACTGAAAGTCCTATTGGGGGGCAATAGGCTTCTATTAGGGGGCAATACATGGCTGATAGTCATCTATTGAGGGGCAATACATGGCTGATAATCGTCTATTGGGGGGCAATAGACGTCTATTAGGGGGCAATATACTATTGGGGCAATAGACCTCTATTGCCCATCTATTTGGGGGCAATAGATATCTATTGGGGGCAAAAAACTTTCCGGTGAGATTTTCAGAAAATTCCGGTGGGCGGCGACCGGTGACTGGAATCCAGCAAAGTCTCCTATGGTTTCTCTCTCTCTCTCTAAGTAACAAAAGGTGAGGGGTAAAATGGTATTAAACAAAATTAAAAATAAAAAAAAAACTTAATGGGGTATTAGGGAAGAAGCCCTTAGATTGTATTGGGTAAGAGGGAATTAAAAAAACTTCATGGGATTAGTGGAAAAAAAATCTCTAAAAATAGGGTAAATGGACAAAAACCTTTTTTTTTTTTTTGGATGAAGAAATTCATTAAGGGACAAGCCCAAAGAGCCCAAGAACAAGGCCCAAAGTACAAACTGATGAAACAAGGGGTTGAGTCTCTCCTCCTAGAGTCCTAGTTCGAACCTGACCCAGGAAACAGAAAGAAAACAACAGACAAAAGCTGACGGCGGGCAAGGGAGGCCATCAGTCTTCAGAACACGAAGCAAGGATGGTGGTGGCGTGTTTTCTCATCTGTGAAGACCCACCTTCCCTTTGGTAAGCGAGGCCGCTGAATGAGCAACAGTGTTCGCTTCTCGGGGGGAACCTTCTCTCTTAGTAAATGACATTTGTAGACTGAGCTTTGAACTTCAGGCCATTTGAAGATTTAAACTTCAGGAAGAGGGGGTAGTCTTTCTAGAGAGACAACTCTCACGGGCCAACCGGTCTCCCATTATCGAACCCTCGCGCCGGTAACTGATCGCATTTCATCTCTCGAATCGAATGGGTTTGATTTTGTTCTAGCTAGTTCTTCTTGAGTGGTTGATTTTGCTGTTTGTGTAGGTTTCGCCATCGCGGTCCTGATTGGAGCGGGTTCCATTGCCATGGAGATTTTTACCTTGCTCATCAGCGATTGGCTATTGTGCCCCAGGAGATCAGCCGCTCTACAACGAGGACAAGACCGCTCTTTCACCTCTGCATTCTCAAACTTCAAATCCGATGAAGATTAGTTTTGTATTCTATTGGGCAAAAGATGATATTTACTGTTTGCTTAGCTAGAATTGGGAAATGATGCCAAATTAGCTTAGCTATCATTACCAAATTAATAGAATGGGATATCAGAATTAGCTTGAGTTTCTGAGCCGTGGATTCTAAGCTCTGTAATGCTGTATAATTAGTTTGATTCATGGTTATTGGTCTATGGAAAATTACAGCATTACATGTGCTAGTGGCAGCTGGTTTTAGATTGAGTTAGCAAGTATAAATTTGTAACTGTTGATTAACTTTGATGCTAATAAACTTCTCTTTCTGAGGCTTTTACTAAGCTGAGCAGAGTTCAGAGTTTAAAATAGGTTTACAATGTTGGGTTGGCTTATATACTTAACTTACTACCGTTGATCATTAGATATGTTGAAGCTTTAATTATCTCGCACATTTAAGCTGTTTTATATTTTCTTTGCAGTATCAATTTGGTTTGCTTCAAAAATGAAAGCTATAAGTGATGATAGTGAAAGATTCATATCTTTTCCTCCTGGGCATTTATACTCTAGCAAACAAGGTAAGTTGAGCTGAGCTCTAGTTACTAATAACGATTTGGTTCATGAATCAACTAACAGCCTTTAATATAAATCTTCTAAGATCAGCATTCTTCTTATTATGATGTTTTTGCCCATTTGACAGCGATATAGAAGCAGGGGAATAAATGCTTCTATTATTTCACTTGAAGAAACAAAAACATTTTAGCAAACTTTTTTATACATTTTATACTTGGGCGTTTGGACATACTTTATAAGAAAATATATGAGCTTCATTTGATATCACTAGAAAGACTCTGTGTTAGAGAGATTAATGTAGTGCCTACAATCTAGCATCAGTTTTGATTAGTTGTATATTTGTTTTAAATGCATATCAGTTTCTGCATATCAGTCTCTGATTTGGTGTAATCACCATTTACTTTCTCTGTGTAACAGCAGCAATTAGGCTGCTATATAACTGTACACTTGTAATGAGAATGATAAGGAAAATCATATTCAACATGCTATCAGAGCGAGTTACCCACGTGTACATGCCTAACGGCCACACAGGCTCCATGTCACCCAAAGTTGCCCACGTATATGGCTTGAAAATTCGCCACACGTGTGGGGGCGTGTTGAGAATATATACATCCCCCATGGGAAAAATGGGACTTTGCTGGTGGGTTTATAAGGGTTTGGGCCACTCCATTCATTGCCAATTG
>JANPXK010000661.1:0-22528 GCA_024704745.1 Rosa lucieae
ATTGAAAGTAGTGAATCTCATCAATGGCAGCAAGCAATGGAAGCAGAAATTAATTCCATGAGTCAAAATGCAGTTTGGGAATTAGTTGAACCTGACCCCAACCAGAAGCCTATAGGTTGTAAATGGGTTTTCAAAACCAAAAGAGATGCAAATGGTAATGTAGAGAGACATAAAGCAAGATTAGTTGCCAAGGTTTTACACAGAAGGAGGGCATTGACTTTACTGAGACTTTTTCTCCAGTTTCTACAAAAGACTCGTTTAGGATAATCATGGCTTTAGTGGCTCATTTTGATATGGAGCTGCACCAGATGGATGTTAAAACTGCTTTCTTGAGTGGTGAACTAGATGAAGTGATTTATATGAGGTAGCCAGAAGGGTTTGTACAAGCTGGAAGTGAAAACTTAGTGTGTAAGTTAAGAAAATCAACTTATGGCCTTAAACAAGCTTCTAGACAGTGGTACAAGAAATTTGATTATGTGATTTCTACTTTTGGATTTACAGAAAATCTTGTTGATGAGTGTGTTTATTTGAAGACAGTTGGGAACAATTTTATTTTTCTGGTACTCTATGTGGATGATATACTTTTGGCTACCAGTAACATTAAATTGCTTAAAGATACCAAGAGTTTTCTGTCAAGGAATTTTGACATGAAAGACTTAGGAGAAGCATCCTATATACTAGGTATTGAGATTAAAAGAGATAGGGCACATAAACTACTTGGTTTGTCTCAACAAAATTATGTTACCAAAATTCTAAAGAGATTTGGTTTGGAGAAGTGTGCAGCTGGAGAAGTCCCCATGTCTAAAGGAGATAAGTTAACCAAGAAGCAAAGTCCCAATAGTGATGTTGAAAAGGAAAATATGGAGTCAAAGACTTATGCCAGACTTGTAGGAAGTCTCATGTATGCACAAGTCTGCACTAGGCCAAACTTGTCTTTTGCAGTAGGGATTTTGTCAAGATTCCAGTCTAATCCAGACCATGAGCATTGGGTAGCTGGGAAGAAAGTGTTGAGATACCTGCAGAGAACTAAAAGCCACATGCTAGTTTATAGGCAAGTGGAGGATCTAAAACTCATTGGATTCTCAGACTCGGATTTTGCAGGGAATTATCTAGACTCCAAGAAGTCGACTTGTGGATATGTGTTCATGCTTGCAGGAGGTGCTATTGCTTGGAAAACCATGAAACAAACACTTGTTTCAACTTCTACTATGCAAGCTGAATTTATTGCAGTATATGAAACTGTGTGTGAAGGACTTTGGATTAGGAATTTTCTCATGCAGACCAAAGTATTGAGTCACATTGTGGCAGACACACTTGTGATTTATTGTGACAATGAGGCTGCAGTTTTCTTTAGCAAGAACAGTAAAAGATCAAATAATTCTAAACACATTGATTTAAAGTATTACAGTGTTAGAGAAAGAGTAAAGCATGGTGAAATAGCTGTTTTGAGTATTGACACAAATTCACAGCTAGCAAATCCTTTCACCAAGGCATTGTCAGTGGTTGCATTCCAGAAGCATACAGTAAGCATTGGAATTTTAGTTGTGATCTTTTAGTTTTCTAAGTTTTCTAAGGCATTGTCAATTTAAATTTCTAAGGTTTTTGAGTTCTTGTATTTTTAGTTGTGATCTTTTAGTTTTGTTTATCACAACTTGTTTGTAATGACAGATTTTATTATTAGTAAATTTTGAGGTATTTTATTTTGGTTTTTGCTGCAGCTTTTACTAAATGTTCTTAAAATTGTCGATTTTGTACTTAAAGTTATACTTGCTATCAGGTGGCTTAAATCATGTTTAGCATGATGTTAAGGTTCAAGCAATAATTTTAAGCCATCAATGTTCAGTAAATTTGCTTGAGTTTCTGGTTTTAGAAACATAAAGTAGGACCTAATATATGTTTATTGTTGATACACATTAACATATATTGTATCACTTCTGGTTGAACATATGTGGATTGCAAAGCTTGTGTTGTGGTTTTGAAACTTCATTTTTGTTAAAATGTATACTGTTTCTTGCAAAGTAATTGATGATTAGCTAAATCAAAGCTAGTTTAACATGGATACAAACTGTAAATCAATACTCGTAACTTAATGAAGTAGTGTATCAATTCATTATGGATAGTAATCCATTGCTTAGTCTACAAGAAAGGCTACAAGATTGTGATACATTAGGAATCTAACAATGAAACCTAAACCGACAAGGAATGCTTTAATGAGAAGCTTCTTGAGGCTTAAGTCTCATATATATACAGATGAATTGGTCCCTGATTACTAACGATGATAATTGCATAAGTTCTGTCCACTGAGAAGCAAGTTGGTAAATAACAGAAGGCCATATTCAGTGATAGAGTTTAGCAGCTGCATAAGATGGAATCCATGTCAGTGATTGCTGAAGGTAAGCCTTGATCCCTTTTATGATTGAGTGCATATGTTGTGAGCATGTATATGGTTTTTACAAATAGTTGTACTGAAAAAAAGAATTTGGTCTTCTCCCAAAGAAAGAGATCTAAAAATGTAACCCACCATATTTTCAGATCCTAGATCCGCCACTGTCTTCGCTTGCTTTGACGATCTCACACTCTCACTCTTATTCATTTGCTCACTAGAGTAATCATATAATTTATACAAGCCACCCATGAATTTAGTACATTTTCACCAAACCCATATATTCTTAAAATTTACCAAAAACACTCTTTACAAGTTTAACATGCTTGGCCTCATGCAAAATGTACTATCGAGCTCTTTGGGGTGTTTGAAATGATATAGAGAAGATTAGCATGGCTCTTGCACGAGAATGACACTCTTTACAAGTTTGATACACTTGGCCTCATGCAAACCTGTCTCTCTTAGGAGATGTTTGGAATGATACAGAGAAGCTTACCACCGCTCTTACATGAGAATGACACGCATAAATAAAGAAATAGTCTAGATTTTTAATTGCACAAAAAAAAAAATTTCATAGCCTACTTTACTACATGATTTTTAATTTATCATAATAACTAATCGCATGATCAAGTATGACATAAAGAAACCTTGGGAACTCGTATCTCAAAAGATTTTGGTGGTGTACATTGTTCATGTAATTTCAAGATCAAGATGATGTCAATTGTGTACATTTATATAGACTTATAGATTCTCAAGGCGAACCGATTTGTTTGGATGGCTTTTGGTGTCTGCTTACCATGGGGACTAGCATGGTCTATTAATTAATTGCTAAATATTGGTTCTACTCGCTGCCGCTATTGTTCTCAACTTCACTATTTTTTCTTGTTGTGGTTGAGAGTTTACTGGTTCTGTCGTCTGTGAGTCTGTCTTTTGTGTCAGCTAAATGCTGAAACCGTTGATCATTGTGAATGAATTGTGTACCTTAACTGGTCATTGGTCTTTCTCTCATTCTCTTCTTATTTAAAAAGTCTTATCGACTTACTATAGAATTTGGGAGCAGAGACATAACTCCATTTTTCTAGTACTACTAGCTCCTCTCATAGCACACTGCATTCTCCAAGTAATACAATGTTGTTCTAAAAGTTGAAGCCCTTGAACGAAGGAGGCTTCCTAATCTTAGTGGCTTGCTCAAAAGCATATGCAATCTCAATTAGCTTTGGCTCTGAACCCCGAAGTCCACCAAAGCATATACCAGCTGGTCTCCCATTGTTTTCGTATCCAGCTGGAACTGTTAGACCTGGGGCTCCCCCAATTGCAAGTACAGTTCGAAAATCTGATTTAGGAGTCACCACAGCATCTAGCTTCCTCTCTGTCACCAATTTTACAAGACCATTTCTTGTCCACCTTGCAAGATTCAACAATGCTCGCTTCTCTGTTTTTCCAAATCCATTTGTTGCTTCAACAGCTAAAAATACGTCTTGCCCATACTCCTTGATCTTTTCCTGCAGTTCGAGAAGAAAAAAAAAAGAAATCAGTAAGTTCAGATGGTTATCATCAATTTCGTTTTAGAACTTGCATTGTACACTATTGAAAAGGACCACTACCTATCACTAATAAATTATAATGAGGTTTTGTCTGACATTATGTGCTAACCAGTTTCGGGTGTTTGTTGTTGAAGGCTATAACATCTGCCAAGGATCGCACTGGGGAAGCCACCAACTCCTTCAAGTATGCATTTAAGGATATTTTGTACTCAACAAACAATGCAGTATCTTCATCGCTTGAAGAATAGATTTCAGTCAAATTAGCAATTTCCAAATTGTCTACCAAAACAGCACCTCCTTTCCTAATACCAAGTTAAAAGGTCGTCAGAATAGATGAAGACACTGCATATGATCTCCAGTTAAGACTAAAACATGAAAAAGGGAAACCGGCCAGCAGCATTTTGTTACCTCAGAGTGTTGAGATGTTTCTCAAAAGTTTGAGCCAAGGACGTGTCATTGCCAAAGTCATAGAAGCCTCTCAGTATCCCTATTCTTTTTCCTCTAAGTCCGTCGCGCCTGAGAAACTGTGCATAACCACCTTTGGGAATGTACTTTGATGTCTCAATCGTTGCAATGTCATTGTGGTCGATTCCTGCTATGGCATCAAGAACATAAGTAGCATCTGCTACTGTCCTACAAATTGGCCTGCTCGATCGCAACCCCAAGAAATGAGTGATGAAAACTATGCAACCTGATTTAGTCATGGCCATAGGAAAACGAATTGAACTAATTATAAATCGGCATTGATATATATATTATCTTCACTTACGTACCCAACAGTATCTTGTCTTGGAGAAATTGGGACAACTCCTGCTCGACTAGTAAGACCGATTGTTGGTTTGATGCCCACAACCGAGTTATAACCTGATGGACATAAGATTGAACCATCTGTCTCGGTACCTAATGACACCGCTGCCAGATTTGCTGCTACTGATATTGCTGAACCGCTGCTTGAGCCGCAAGGGTCTGAGAATGTGTAAGGGTTCTGCAATTAATGCATGTACTCTTATTCAGTTTTGTGGGGTTTGTTGCTTGAGGTATGTATTGTTTCAGCTTAATTCTGCTGTTCACTTACATGATTTGAAATATTTTAGGAGTAATGATCATAGCCATATGTCTATCATCTTATTCTAAGCTCAAAGAAACATGGATATTTCGAAATGTATCATCAGTCCAAGCTAGTCAAATAAGAGATTGCGGAAGCTATAATTATATATATAGATACACTAATCTACTCACCAAGCCATAACCGCCTCTGGCGCTCCAACCATTTGGTGCTGTATTATTAGACCTAGAATTTGACCACTCGCTCAAGCTAGCCTTTCCCAAAATGATGGCCCCTTCTTTCCTCAACTTCTCCACCACTCCGGCATCACGAGGGACGACAGATCCAAGAAGCGCAAAAGAGCCGGCGGTAGTGTTCATCTTATCCTTGGTTGCAATGTTGTCCTTGACCAGAATAGGAATGCCATGCAACTTAGAGAGTAGTGACACTGATGCCTTGGTCCTGCGCTCATCGTCAGCCTTGTCGGCAAGGTGAAGCGCATCCGGGTTGACTTCTAGGACTCCTTTGAGAACCGGGTTAAGTTTTCGGATTTGGGAAAGGTAATATTGCACAAGTTGCCTCGAGGTGAGTTGGTTGTGCTTAAAAGCGAGCTGGAGATCGTCTATGGTGGCTTCTTTGAGTGAGAGTCTGCGGGCTGCGAATGTGCCTGACAGAGATGATAATGTGAAGAGAAGAATGAGATGCAATAAAGATAAGATGTGAGGGAAGCTTGGTTTCGTCATGGCAGTCGATGAGGAAATTATCATTTCTTGAACTGGTTTGGGCTAGACTAGTGTGAAATGTGTGATCCAAAATATCCAAATGTTATCTGTCTTTGGGTTTCTGGTTTGGTGGGGAACCGAGGTAGACCACCACGAGAACAATAATGTATGGCAACTTATACACACGATCCTAGAGAGCATCTATTCCAGGCACTGAGGCACGTTTGGAAAGACCGAAAGACCCTCAGGTCCACACTCATCTTTCTTTTGGTGCTGCTACTTTACAAAAGAATATGTAATAGACAAAAAGGAAAATTTCACAAATGATCACTCAACTATAATTCATTCGACACTTTGGTCACTGAAGTTCAAATATATCATTTTGGTTACTCAACTATTACATTGTCAATCACTTAAGTCACTTTGTTAATTTTTTTCATTAAATTTTTTTATAAAAAATAATTTTTGGGTGAGTTAAGTGATTGACAGTGTAATAGTTGAGTGAACAAAGTGATATATTTGAAACTTCAGTGACCAAAGTGTTTGATGCGGAAATCCTGTATGGGTGCAAACTGTCTCTTTTGAATGCGCGAGCGTGCCAGCACCGTGGGGTACTGCAGTCGTCGGGGCGTCCCTTTGACCTGACTACTTGATCAAGCATTGTGGACGAGGATAGTACTAACATTGTCACAAGGCTCTTTTCTCTGCCTTCCGAGAAAGGACTTCTTGTCTTACGGATAAGGGCTTTGGTTGTGATCTCTTGTGTTCACCGAATCGATACTTAGTGTTGTAGACTAAGCAGAGCAATCACTGGGAAGTTGGAGAAAGCACAGGTTTTGCTAAAGCGTGACTTTAGCTTCACTGGGTTGCGAGGGCGTTACCCTTGCTTCGCTGGTAGTATCGGTGGCAGTAGCATTAACAGTCGGCTCTTGGAGAGACTAGGACTGGAAGCACGGTTGCCGGGTTGGTTTGGTGGCGCTGACAGTCGGCTCTCGAGGAGACTGGGACTGGAGCGTGGTCACCAGTAAGAGAGGTTGCTCCGGGGAGGCTTTGATAATCGTAGAGATTAATTGGAGAGAGTCGTCCTTTGTTGTGTCGTTAAAGCCTCTATATATAGGCTGCCCATAGATTCTCCCAAATATGAATGAAATACTATATTTTAGGCCACAGTTATTGGCCTTGAATCAAATCAAAACTCTTAATAGTTTTGATAACTATCGTATGCAATAATTAATAATTACCCGCCTCTGTTGCCGCTAGAATATAGGCAAAGGTTACTTGCCTCTTAGAGTCTCAGACGTAATCTTCCTCTTAGCAACGTAATTGCCCTAAGGACTGATTCTTGGATATTGCCTTCGCGAGCACTACGTAGCTCGCGGCATGCAATCATGTATCCCTTGTTTGTTGCAATTAAGGATAATTGCATCCTTCCATATACTGACTATTTGCATGGGAAAGCATTGATTTGGCTGGTGGCCCACCTTAATTGCATATATATGTATATATCTCTTTGCGACTTCGCGAGGACTCCCTTCAACAGCCTTTAATTATGCGTATATATGTGTAGCCCCACGTAATGAGCCATGCATGGATAATTATACATGCATAACAAGATTACGTATATCATATAATAATCCTTGATGATTGCAAGCAAGGCGATTGCATTCTTCCTTCCTCTTCCACGTCCAACTACCATCAATTGCATGGGAAAGCTTAGCTGGGCCCACCTTGATACTTAATTGATCAACCAATGACCTTAATTGCATGAGAAGTATATATATATATGGCCAACTCGATCTTCGCGAGCACTACGTAGCTCGCCCGAGCTCGCGTCCTTAATTATCTTCGCGAGCAATCTTTAATTGTAATATATATCTTCAGCTGCAAGTCCACGCTATTTATTCCTTAAGCAATAAGAAACCATGCTTGCACGTCCACATTCTTCCCTCCTGCTCAATCTTGGTAATCAAGCAAATCATCATATTTAATTATCAAATATTTGATAATTAATTGTAAATCGATGAATGTCCAGATTCGCTTCAAAATTGCTTGGTCTTCAAGTAGGCTTTATTTAGCCTCTAAACAATGTATTCCGAACTTGTCGCAAATAAATAGCTTGGGCCACCGATATTGGCCCGGTCTTCTTCGAGTCCCCCTTATCGGGAAAAAATGTTATTTTGGGTTCAAACACAAAGTGTCGAATGAGTCATAGTTGAGTGACTATTTGTGGAATTCTCCCTAGACCAAATACCTCCAAGTTCAATAATGTTTTATGCGACAAAAATCAGAACAGTAGCAAAAAGAAAAAATATTAGGTGAAACGTCAAATATATATATATATTATATATATATATATATTTTTAAGAAAGGGCTGGTGCGGCGGCCCTCAAGCCTTGATTAATGAAACCGTCGAATACAAGGGGGGGACATTGAGCCAAAACCCCTGGTTATAATAGGCACCTTGAGTACATCTTGAAATAATATCATGAGTCTCTACTAAACAATTGTATTCAAATACGCACCAACTAGCAAAGAACTCGCTCCAGACGGTTCTATTTGCTTCCCAACGGTGACACAACGTAAAGATAACTCGATCTGCATCTCGAATACAACACAGCATAGTATCCATTCTCACAGCTTTCTCATCATGTTGCCACTGAAAAATACATCTAGTGACACCAAGTTTCACTCTGCCACTAGGAGGTAGCGACCATTTGACAAAGAAAGGAACTCGCCGCCTACCCAGAGCAGACAAGGCACATTGAGTGCACACACAGGCAATAAGCCTGACTAACCCAACACGACTAATGTAGAGACTTATTACTCGCATAAAACGCAATAAAACTAAACAGCATAAATAAATAACAAACTTAAATAAACAAACAGCCTGGGCAAGGCCAAAGAAATGGGCCCAAACCCAAGCACCAGCCCAAGCAAGGAGATCACAGCCACCAGCCCAACTTTGGTTCAACCACCGACAATCCACCATCGCTGTCGCACTTGTGTCGATGCGCCACCGCCAGTGCAGCATCAACCTTGGAAGATTGCTCCACCGCTAGAGCTCCGTCAGCCCAATCACTCCACCGCTGACGCTTCCCGGCCCGTGCTCCACTAGTCCAGGAGTCCCCTCTCCCCAGATCAGATCTGGGTAGACCCACGACTCCAGCCCATAAACACTCCCCCATGCACCCTCCCACTCCACTCTCGCTGGACCCCAACCCGGGACCCAGACCGGCGATTAGAAGAGTCGAGATTTTCCGACGACAGCGCCAAACCCGCCATCGCACAAACAGCGACCAAACCAGCCAAATGTCGAACCTCCACCGGACGGCAACCACAATCTCCTCACCCACCTCCCTCCAATCACTGCGGTCCAGATCGAACCCCTACAAGCCACAGATCCCAACGGCCGTCTGACGACAACGTCCCAAGGACACGCCGCCGGACTGAGAGAGAATTTTTTTCAAAACCCTAGAGCAATAGTGTAACTTTTCCTCCACATTCGTCAAATATTATGTCCTACATGATGATCAACTCATGTATCAAATTGAAATAGAAAGACTCGTGTATTTCATTGCTGGCTTTGAGATATCCATCCATGTCATTTCAACTACGAATCTGAAGAAAAAAATTAAGTAGACTACAAAATGATAGATAAATGTAGATGAGTAATATTAATTTGTGCAGCAATAGATTAGTAATATGTCGGCAGATGGAGTTGATTTAATATATTATACGGAGTTGGTTTACATTATATATTGGTGCATGAAAACACCAAAGAGGAACCCGTAATATTATGTTGATTAGAAAAGTCATATTCATAAGGATGTAGAGCGAATTGCGATAAGAATTGAAGAACAGCTCAATCGTGGAAAATGAGGAAAACTCGGTTTCCTGCAACTTTGGCATTCGGTGTCCGAATTGTAATTGCTATACCTTTCCGGAAAGGAAACGATGCCATGACGTGTGGGCTTTTGGGGTTGTTTAGGACCTCAAAACTGTAATTTACTATTTTTCAGAACTTTTGTTTTTCTAGTTTGTTTTGGATTTGTTTTGTTTTTACCCATGGGCTTTAGGGTTTCATTGTTAGTCGTTCTAGGGTTTATTTTCTCATATATGAGCAACCTTAAATGGCTGCATAACCTATCTTTTGTCATATTATCAATTAAATTGGGAGTTTTCTTTGGTGGACTCCAGAATCCTTGTTTTAGGTTTATTGCTTGTAAACCTAGGGTTACTTTCCAACTGCGTCACATAAACACATGCAATTTCATCATAGTGTAGTATGTAGGAGTTGGCAATCTTTGCAGAAGAAAAAGAAATTTTAGCTTGGCCGCAGCCAAAAAGAATTTAGCATGGCTAATGATAAGCACCAATGGTAGTTCATTGGCAAGTCTCAGTCTGGGAGGGAAATTCAAAAGGTGCACTCTTTAATGAAGAAGTGCCAAAGTGTTTTAGGGTTATGTAAAACAGGGAGACTCTCACCCTATGTTTTTTTTTTTGGTTCGGTACATTAAGGCTGGGCACGAGCAGGGTCCAACAATAATTTCACTGGGCCCTAGACCGGCCTGTTTTTCATTGGGCCTGGACCCGGCCCGTTTTGATACAAAAAAGGACCGGGCCGGGCTTGCGGGCTTTCAGGCCCAAAAACCTGTATTTTACCATTTCTATATCTACTCTGCTATATATCCAGATTTCATTCATATCAACCTGGTGAAGATTTGAATCAAAACACAATATCAAGATCCAAAGTTCAAGCTGCAAATTCTAATATCCAGAATACATAATATCCAAATTCAAGTACTCATCAAGAACAATTAAAGCTACAATTGAAATACAAAGTGTCCAAATTTAAATACGAAGTCCAAATTCAAGTACAAATATGCAATGAAATAGAAAGTCCTAATCACAACTCTAGAGCTACCAATTCGAGTTTGATCGAGTTGAAGCTTCCCAAAATCAAACTCATTCCAGAAGTCCTTTCCCCTTTTCTGAACTTCTGCAAATGTCGCACAACAAGAATCTATGACTATTTGCATTACAAAAGAAGTTGAGCAAGAATCAGTATCTAATGCATCAGAATCAAACCAAAATCAACAAATGAACAAAGAGAGAAAGAATTTCTGCAACAAAGAGAAACTGAGCAAAGAGAAACTAACCTACCCAGATTGAGTAAGCTAACTGAAGGTTCAGATCGAGTATGCTAACTGAAGGTTCAGAATGAGTTTGGGAACTGAGAGTTCAGATCGAGTATTTTCAATGAAGGTTCAGATCGAGTTTGATGAATTGAAGGCTAACTGATTAGGCTGAGACTGAAGTGAAGTGAAGAGAGAGAGAGAGAGGTTTTGGCAATGGCAGAAGCGGCTGGACGAGGCTCTCTCGGGTTGGGTACAGATCGTCTTTGTGAAGGAGGCGGCCTCTGTCTCAGATCGAGTTTGGGAACTATTGATGAATTGAAGGCTAACTGATTAGGCTAAGACTGAAGTGAAGTGATGTGAAGAGAGAAAGGGAGAGAGGGCTTGGTGTTGGCGGACATGGTGGAAGCGGCCGGAGGAAGAGCTCTCGGGTTTGGTTCAAATCGGCTTTGTGAAGGAGGCGGCCTCTCTCTCAGATCGGGTTTGGGGGAAGAAATGAGGCGAGACTGATTTAGTTGTTTAGGACTTTAGGTTTAGGAATTTCAGTGGGAAATATAATTCATTGTACCTGATCCTATGACAATATTTTGAGGCCTTATATTGACCAATAAAACAATGACATCTGTCTCTTTTTTTACCTAATAAGGGCCTGACGGGCTTTTCCAAATTTAAATGTCAAGGCCCAGCCCGAACTGTTTTGGTGAAGAAAAAAATAGGACCCGGCCCAAACGAGTCGGGCTTTGAAGGGCCAGTCCGGATTCGAGGGTTTTCGGGTTTAAACGCCCAGCCCTACTGTACATGGAGAAGCTCTCATTTTATTACCCTAGTGGCCACATCGAATTCAAAACCTGTTTTCTCAAATTTTCTAAGCTGACGATCTTTGCAACATGGGCGCTGATGATTGTCTTGATAATTTTTGTTTTGTTTTGTTTTTTGTTTTTTTTTTTTTTGAATAAAGGGCGGTGCGGCAGCCCTCATGCCTTGATAACATTGACTAAAGAAACTGTCGAATACAATGGGGGGACAAAGAGCCTAAACCCCTGATTACAATAAGTAGCTAGAGAACATCCTGAAATACTATCATGAGTCTCTACTAAAAACTCGTACTCAACAAAGCATCAATTAGCAAAGAGCGCTCTACTGACGACTCTATTTGCTTTAACTGCTCGAAAGCAGCGGTGACACAACGGAAAGATAACTTGATCTGCAACCCAACTGCAACAAAGCATAATCACCGTACATACAGCTCTCCCATCATGATGCCACTGAAAAATACTTCCAGTGACACTTAGTTTCTCCCTACCACTAGGAAGCAGCGACCATTTGACCAAGCCAGGAACTCGCCGCCTACCTAGAGCAGACACGTTACTGCCACTAGGAGGTTGCGACCATTTGACAAAGTCAGGAACTCGCCACCTACCTAGAGCAGACAAGACACATAAGGTGCAAAGACCGGCACAAGGCCCACATCGCTCTACCCAAGCATGGTAGAGACTTATTGTCAACAAAACAACTAAACAAACACAACAACTAAACTGTAACCAACAAAAGACAAAGCACAACCAGCAAGAGCCCAAGCCCAAAGTCCCGGCTCAATCACCACTCTCCCCAGTAAGGACCTCTAGCGCCACAGGCATCCATCGCCGCCACCATACTCTCTCTCCACCGCGCCGCCGCAACGCACCACCACTCCACCGCCGCATAGCATCGCTAGACCACGGATCGAGTCCTTCTGACTACAGCGGCCGGACCCCAAGGCGGAACAGATCCCTTTCGGGATTGACTCTATCCTGAGTTTGAAGCCGCTGCCATCCCCCAGATCTCCGGTGCTTTGATGACCCCAGAGTTCACTGCCGGCCAACCGCGCCGTACCGCCGCTCCTCACATGCGCTCGCCCACAACCCGCGAAGGACAGATCGAGATCGCTCTGTCCAACTCGAGAGACAACCACCATCCACCTGCCCTGGGCTACGTCTCAGCTAGAAACCCTCGTTGGAGTGCACAGAACCATCACCGGCCCGTCCGACGACGACGCCCCAAGGACGCTCCGCCGGACGGAGCATCACTCTCGCTCAAGGACACCAGGCGCGTGAGGCGCGTTCTCCACGTGGGAAAGGATATCGTGGGTCTTTTTTCTTATACAATTGATAATAATAATAATTTTTGTTTGTATATCTAAGATTCCAAGTTTCCTGCTAGTTCTACTAATCAGAAAGTTGTCCTATATGGTACTCAAGTGTTGTCGAGGGACAACAAGTGTCAAGTGAACAATCAGAGATGGTAAAACATCTCGATCCACTATATTGCATGGAAAACCTGCATATGAATCAAAGATACACAAGGGGAATCCATTAAGATTCAATATCACCAAGTCCTATCAGATAGCTTCTTTTATTGAATCATGTAGTTTGGCCATTTGGTCAATAAGCTCATAACCAACTATTGGAGTTGCCAATAGCTTTTAAGAAGGCAATCGAGGTCTGCTTGAATTATCGTGAGAGATCGATTATACTTTTTTTTTTTTTTTTTCTGTGACTGAGTCTCTTCGTTGCTTTGGCTATCTCACGCTCTCTCTTTATCGTTTGCTAAACAGAGTAATAATTTATATAGGTTTTTGAATATAAGTCCAATTTCATTTCTTCATAATGGATGCAGTCTATAGATAAATTTATTATTAATCTAGGTCCACTGACTATTGTCATTATATTTTCATGCTCATTTTGCCCCTTAAGTTAAATATAGAAACAAATTAATTGCTTTTTAGCATTTATTTATTTTTCAATTTGAATTTTGAATCCATGATGAACCTGCAATAATTCAAAATACAATTAGTATCATAAAATTAGCAAATAGAGATGGGAAATCAACCTAACTGGAAGAAACAAAAAAAAGTTCATCAAAACATTTTAGCTAAAAGATACGTATAACCTAAGTAAGAGATATAAATTTTAAGGATTTCCTCTATTGAAGGTATACCATAAATAAGAGATACGTACCTAAGTAAGAGATATATATTTACGGATTAATGTTCTTTGATTACTCTAATCGAGATATATACAAAGTAAGAGATATACGGATTAACTTTCTTCTATATATAGTAGGTATACCATAAGTAAGAGATATGTATCTAAGTAAGAGATACGTGTTTACAGTAATGTTCTTCAATTACTATAATTGAGGTGAGAAAAACTACCTATATATGAGGTATACTAAAATGCTGAATTTTTGAGTTCTTAATACATCTACCACAAAAATTGCGCAATGTTTACCTTAGAATAATGTTATAATAGTGGTTTGTCAACCAATACACACACACACACGTTCCTTTCTAGGTTAAAGGTAAGTTAAGAAGGAAATGTAAAACAAAAAACAAAAAAAATGTAGAAGAAGAAGAAGAATAGCTACCATCAATAGAATGATTTACACCAAAAAGATTACAATCGTATTTGGCAGTCAAGAAAATACCTTGACCATAGAAAAGTTAATGATGAAGAAGGAGAACCACGTTCATAAAAAAACTTAACATTACATAAAAGAGCCATAACATAGAAGCTCTGGTGTTGAAGAAAAACATTATCAAAAAATTGCTTTAGAAAGATTCTTAACTTATAGAAGACATCTTTTAATCTTCTCAAAAAAAAAAAAAAAAGACATCTTTTAAATTAGAATAATTTTAGGGATGATTTACATTTTTTTTTAGGGGAAAGGAATCAGGTTCCAATATATTAACGACGTCACTGTGTCAATCTAGAAGGATTCGCAAATCCTTCATAATACATCTCAGAGTACAATTCAGACTGCCAAAGGCAGAGGTGCCTAAACTAAAAAGTTCAAACACAATACAAACTGCAAAAAGCAGCCAAATTATTACTAGCCAACAAATAGGAAAAAACCTAAAGGAATTGCCGAAAAAAAACAAGCAAAATAAAACTTCCCTAACCCTACTCAGTCTTAAAATGGAACCACCGTTTTGAGCATCTTGACGCCTAAGACCCAATGGTGTACGTCGCAACAAATCAACACAGCCACAGTACCAATCAAAGACCAACATAGGATTAAGAAAGGAACAGACCTCCTCCCAAAGACCCCAGCCAACCTAAAACTGAAAGAGAAGAAAAAGGAGAGAGATGGGCTAATCCATCCACACCACAAAGCTGCAGCCCAGACAGATTGGAGGCCCAATGGCCCAGAACCCATCTCCTCCCTCTCTTCCCTTCAGATCGAGCAGACCGGAGCCGCCGGAAGGACGCGCCCCATCAATCCTCTGGCGGGCGTGCGAGCTCCTCCACCATTGCCTTGGACTGCGGGAGAAACTCCGGGACCTCGGCCTAGAAACAAATCAGACCGCCGCCCCCAAAAACTAGGGTCGCCGCCCTCCTACCAGAAGCTCCACAGAGTCACACAAGGAGTCGCCGCTCAAACAGGCAGCCGCGGTGCCCTAATCCGGGTACCACCACCGCCCTCGATCTCAACAATCGCCGCTGCTGTCTCTGTGGATCACCAAAGTTGCAAAATCCGACCCGAAACCCGGACTCGCACCCTCAACTGTCTCACCGGAGCTGTCACGATCCAAACGAGCCTTCCGACCCGGGCCGCCGCTTTACCGTCGTCGCACACCGCCTGGAGAGTGCGCCGCAGCCTTGCCTGGTCCGGGGAGTGAAGCTTCACCACCGCTAGCAACACGAAACCTAGGGTTTCGTATCCGAGGTCGCTCCAAGAAACTCGGAGGCCTCCCAGCACGTCCATGTGTAATGCATATTGACTTTTTAGGGATGATTTACATTAAATATGGTATTCAATGTTATATCAATTCCATAATTTTATACCGGATCAATAAGAATAATTTAAAAAAGATATACATCAAATATGATATTAAATTTCTAATTAGATTGCTAATTTTAATCCTATTAATTCTTGCCTTTTATGTTCAAAGACTTTCAATAAGGTCATATTAGTCATGTAAAAAAGAAAAATTAATGAGGATTGAGTCAGAAAAATGGAAAAGGAAATAAATCTGAGGTGGCAGATGAGTCATTGGACAGCAATTAACAAGAAAAATTGATGCGGATTTTGGACTTTAATCTAATTTATACAAGCCACCCCGAAATTTAGTACATATTCACAAGACCCTGTATTCTTAATGTGTAACCACAAAAACTCTTTACAAGTTTAATATGCTCTCACCTCATGCATAACTGTCCCTTAGGGGACATCCAATAAAATTGGAATGATACAAAGAAGATTAGCCTGGTCTTTGCACATGAATGAATAAAAAATAGTCTAGATTTTGAATTGCACCCCAAAAAAAAAAAAAAAAACAGATAATTTCATAGCCTACTTACCACATGTTTTTATTTAGTGTAACACTAATCACATGATCAAGCGTGACATAAAGAAATCTTGGGATCCCGTATCTCAAAGGATTTTGGTAATGTATATTGTTCATGTAATTTCAAGATCAAGAGTGACGTCAATTGTGTACATCTATCTAGAACCATAGATTCTCAAGGCGAACCGATCTGTTTGGATGGCTTCTGGCGTTTGCTAGCATAGTCTATGGAATGGACTAGCATAGTCTATTGATTTCTAATTGGTTCTACTCACCGTGGATGTTGTTCTCAACTTAACCATCTTTTCTTGTTGTGGTTAAGAGTTTACTAGTTCTGTCGTCTGTGAATATGTCTTTTGTGTCAGCTAGACGCTGAAATCATGGATCATTGTTAATGAATTGTGTACGTTAACTGGTCATTGGTCTTTCTCTCAATCTTTTCTTATTTAAGAAGTCTTTACTAGTTCTGTCGTCTTTCTCTCAATCTTTTCTCTCAATCTTTTCTTTACTAGTTCTGTCGTCTGTGAATATGTCTTTTGTGTCAGCTAGACGCTGAAATCATGGATCATTGTTAATGAATTGTGTACGTTAACTGGTCATTGGTCTTTCTCTCAATCTTTTCTTATTTAAGAAGTCTTATTGACTTACTATAGAATTTGGGAGCAGAGACATAACTCCGTTTTTCTAGTATTACTGGCTCCTCTCATAGCACACTGCATTCTCTAAGTAATACAATGTTGTTCTAAAACTTGAAGCCTTTGAATGAAGGAGGCTTTCTAATCTTAGTAGCTTGCTCAAAAGCATATGCAATCTCAATTAGCTTTGGCTCTGAACCCCGAAGTCCACCAAAGCATATACCAGCTGGTCTCCCATTGTTCTCGTATCCGGCTGGAACTATTAGACCTGGGGCTCCCCCAATTGCAAGTATCTTTGAAAAATCTGCTTTAGGAGTCACTACAGCATCTAGCTTCTTCTCTGTCACCAATTTCACAAGACCAATTCTTGTCCACCTTGCAAGATTCAACAATGCCCGCTTCTCTGTTTTTCCAAACCCATTTGTTGCTTCAGCTTCTAAAAATAGGTCTTGCCCATACTCCTTGATCTTTTCCTGCATTTCCAGAAAAAAGAAATCAATAAGTTCAGATGGTCATCATCAATTTGGTTTTAGACTTGCATCGTACACTATTGAAAAGAACCTCTACCTATCACTAATCAATTATAATGAGGTTTTGTCTAACATTATTTGCTAACCAGTTTCTGGTGTTTGTTGTTGAAGGCTATAACATCTGCCAAGGATCGCACTGGGGAAGCCACCAACTCCTTCAAGTATGCATTTAAGGATATTTTGCACTCAACAGACAATGCAGTATCTTCATCGCTTGAAGAATAGATTTCAGTCAAATTAGCAATTTCCAAATTGTCTACCAAAACAGCACCTCCTTTCCTAACACCAAATTAATAGGTCGTCAGAATAGATGAAGACACTGCATATGATCTCCAGTTAAGACAAAAACAAGAAAAATGGAAACAGGCCTGCAGCATTTTGTTACCTCAGAGTGTTGAGATGTTTCTCAAAAGTTTGAGCCAAGGCAGTGTCATTGCCAAAGTTATAGAAGGCTCTCAATATCCCTATTCTTTTTCCTCCAAGTCCGTCGCGCCTGAGAAACTGTGCATAACCACCTTTGGGAATGTACTTTGATGTCTCAATTGTTGCAATGTCATTGTGGTCGATGCCTGCTATGGCATCAAGAACATAAGCAGCATCGGCTACTGTCCTACAAATTGGCCTGCTTGATCCCAACACCAAGAAATGAGTGATGAAAACTATGCAACTAGATTTAGTCATGGCCATTGGAAAAAGGAATTGTACTAATTATAAAGACAATTATGTATATTGTCATCAGTTGCGTACCCGACAGTATCCTGCCTCAGAGAAATTGGGACAACCCCTGCTCGACTAGTAAGACCGATTGTTGGTTTGATGCCCACAACTGAGTTATAACCTGATGGACATAAGATTGAACCATCTGTCTCAGTACCTAATGAAACCGCTGCCAGATTTGCTGCCACTGATATTGCTGAACCGCTGCTTGAGCCGCAAGGGTCTGAGAATGTGTAAGGGTTCTGCAATGCATGTACTCTTATTCAGTTTACATGATTTGAAATATTTTAGTAGTAATGATATAGCCATATATCTATCATATTATTCGAAGTTCAAAGAAACATGTATATTTCGGTATGTGTTGAGAATATATATATCTCACATGGGAAAAATTGAACCTTGTCTAAGGGTTTATAAGAGTTTGGGCCATTCCATCCATTGCCAATTGGTTTTGGATGTGAACCCCAGATTACTTTATCATGGAATCAGAGCGGGTTACCCAGGTGTGCATGTCTCACGGCCACACGGGCTCCATGTCACCCAAAGCTCACAACCACACGGGCTCCACATCACACAAAGTTGTCCACGTGTATGGCTTGAAAATTCGTCATACATGCGAGAGAATATATACATCCCACATGGGAAAGCCTATGGGTTAAAGCCACTCCATCCGTTGTCAATTAGTTTTGGATGTGAACCATATTTATCAACTTTATCAATATTTATCATCAGTACAAACTAGTCAAATAAGAGATTGTGGAAGCTAAAATTATATAGATACATCAATCAACTCACCAAGCCATAACCGCCTCTGGCGTTCCAACCGGAGGGTGCTTTATTAGACCTAAAATGTGACCACTCGCTCAAGCTAGCCTTTCCCAAAATGATAGCCCCAGCTTTCCTCAACTTCTCCACCACGCCAGCATCACGAGGCACGACAGATCCAAGCAGTGCAAAAGAGCCGGCGGTGGTGTTCATCTTATCCTTGGTTGCAATGTTGTCCTTGACCAGAATAGGAATGCCATGCAACTTAGAGAGTAGTGACACTGGTGCCTTGGTCCTGCGCTCGTAGTCAGCCTTGTCGGCAAGGTGAAGCGCATCCGGGTTTACTTCTAGGACTCCTTTGAGAACCGGGTTCAGTTTTCGGATTTGGGAATGGTAATATTGGACAAGCTGCCTCGAGGTGAGTTGGTTGTGCTTAAAAGCGAGCTGGAGATCGTCTATGGTGGCTTCTTTGAGTGAGAGTCTGCGAGCTGCGAATGTGCCTGGCAGAGATGAAAATGTGAAGAGAAGAATGAGAAGCAATAAGGATAAGATGTGAGGGAAGCTTGGTTTTGCCATGGCAGTCGATGAGGAAATGATCATGTCTCGTACTGGTTTGAGCTAGACTATATATAGTTGAAATGTGTGATCCAAAATAACCAAATGTTATCTGTCTTTGGGTTTATGGTTTAGTGGGGAACTGAGGTAGACAACCATGAGGGCATGAGAACAATAGTGTCGCTCACTTATACACGCTCCCAGAGAGCACCTATTAATTCCAGGCACGTTTGGAAAGAACACGAGTGTGGACCTGATCTTTCTTTTGGTGCTGTTATTTTACAAAAGAATAGGCCATAGGCCAAATAGCTCCAAGTTCAATACTGTTTCATGTGTCAACAATCATAACAGTAGCAAAAAGAACAAATATTAGGTGAACGTCACATATTGTGTCATACATGATGATCAACTCGTGTATCACATTGTAATCGAAAGCCTCGTACGTGTACCACATTGCTGGCTTTCAGATATCTATCCTAGTAATCTGCCACAGTAATCAAAATTTCGGGTTGGCATTATGTTCATTAGACCAAAAAAAAAAAAAAACAAGTTAAGTGCACTACACAATGATAGTTAAATGTAGATGAATAAGCAATACGTACGGTAGATGGAGTTGGTTTGCATTATATATTGGTGCATGAAAACACCTAAGAGGACCCCCTATTATTGTGTTGATTAGAAGAGTTGCATAAACACAATTTCATCAGAGTGTTTATGTTTTCGGCATTCTTTTCAGAGCAAAAAAAGAATTTTGGCTTGGCACGCGGCCAGAGCTTTATGCTAGTTTGGCTAATGATAAGCACCAATGGCAGTTCTTTGGTAAGTCTCAGTCTGGGAGGGAAAATTCAAAAAGTGCACCCTCTAAATGGAGGAGTGCCAGTGTTTTTGACCTTTGGGTGGGCAAAACAGGGACTCTCACCGTATGCTTTTTGATCCATAAATGGAGAAGCTATCATTTTATTAATTTTCAGGTGGTCACATGGAATTCGAAACCTATTTCTCAGCTTTTCTTTGCTGATGATCTTTGCAACAAGCTGATATTATGAGGGAATGTCTTAATAGTTTTTGTTTGAATATCTTACATTCCAAATTTCCTGCTAGTTCTACTACAAAGTTGTCCTCTATGGTGCTCAAATGTTGTCGAGGGCATCAAGTGTCTAAGTGAGCACTCTGAGATAGTAAAACATTTCAATCCACTGAATTAACGATAAATGATACACAAGGGGAATCCATTAAGGTTCAGTATTCACCAATTCCGATCTGATGGCTTCCTCCTCAAGATAGACTTCCTCCTCAAGAGTCTCATTCAGGAACACTGATTTAACACCCATTTGAAATATCTTCCAACAATGATGAGGAGCAAGAGAAATCACCATTCTAACAGTATCAAGCCTAGCAACTGGAGCAAAAACTTCAAGATAATCAATACCTGGTTTTTGCTTGTAGCCTTTGGCTACCAACCTCGCTTTGAAGCGATCCACGTCTCCATTTGGCTTGTACTTTGTCTTATACACCCATTTGACTCCAATGGCTGTCTTTCCTTCCAGAAGTGAAGTGAGCTCCCATGTGTCATTCTTTTCAATAGCATGAATTTCGTCATCCATTGCCTTGACCCAATGTTGTTGATGACAAGCCTCATTGAAAGTAAGAGGATCACAATCAGCATACCAAGCAAAGTTGGCAATATCTTCATATGATAGGCTTCTCCTTGTAGTGTTCAACTCATATTCTTTCAAGTATGGTGGCAAACGACACATTGAGGCCTTGCTGATGCAACTTCTAGTGAAGACTCTGCCTCTGGAACTTGGTTAGCTAGAGATTGAGTTTTTGGATTGTTAACCTGCTGATCATCATCACTTAAATCATCTTCGAATGGCATGAATGTGGCCGGTCTGTTTATTTTTGAACACCAATCCCAAGCACTTTGCTCATCAAAAGTGACATCTCGACTCACTATTACTTTCTTTGTCTCCGGATTGTAAAGCTTGTACCCCTTTGTTACCGTGCTATAGCTGATAAAAATGCACTTATCAGCTTTATTATCAAGCTTCTTCCTTATGTGATCTGGAACATGAGCAAAAGCGATACATCCGAACACCCTCATATGCTAATGTTGGGCTTCTGACCACTCCACACTTCATACAGAGTACTTCCATCAATGCTTCTACTAGGAGACCTGTTCAAAATGTACACTGCACAAGAAACAGCTTCTACCTAAAAATACTTGGGTGTTGTAAATAATTATGGATAAATCATGTAAATAGATGTTAGTAATAGGTGTCTATCCCTATAGATTGGTGATTGATAGAATTGTATGTAGGAGTAAATGACGTTGCTATTAAACGTTACCTTTTTGTGTACGCTATGTACTCCTATATAAACCTCCTCATAGTGAGATGAATAGACACTCTCCATTCTCTACGTCATTTCTCTCTCTCAAACTCTCTTACTTTTCATTTTACAACACGTTATCAGCACGAAAAGCTCTGAAATTGCTGATCAACCAAAGGAGGATCATCATTCAATCTGGTTAGGATCTGAATCACAAACAAGCTCATAGATTGGCTGAGAATACAACATTCTTAGTTCTACACAAATAAGCTGAAGATTAATCCGTTCTTCATCAAGTAATGTTTTCCAAAATCTAATTTTATATTCATGCTTATTGAATATATTGATTGAATATGAAAAATCACCATGATACATGAACCCTAGCTAATCCTGCATGATTTATTTACTTGGTATACATATTTGTATATATTCGTTCAAGTGCTTAGACTGTTTGATTGGAAAAGAAATGAATCGTTTGATGGGAAAAGAAAAAAATTAAGATTCTTGTTGTAAATATTAATGTGGCTAGTTCATGTAATAGCAATTAGTGTTGCGTGATATACGCCAATTAAGATTGATTGGTGATTAATAGAATATAATTAGCGATTGATTGATTGTAATCAGACGAGTGATTGATGTCGTTAAATAGTTACCTTTGTAAACCTGAGGTACTCCTTATAAACCTCATTGTGAGATGAATAGAATCACTCCATTTCTTATACTTCATTCTTGGTGTCTAAACTCTCCCTCTCTCAAATTCTTTTACTATCGTTTTACAACACATTATCAGCACGACAAGCTCTAGGATTCAGATTGCAAGTTGCGGAGAGAGGTGGT
>JANPXK010000662.1:0-17978 GCA_024704745.1 Rosa lucieae
AGATTCAATGCCCTAGTTAGTTTTTCAACCAATTTGATCACTTTGTTTCAATTTGAGTCTATGAACAGTGATTTTCCAAACTTCTTGCTTCTAGGGTTTAGGATTTGCTTAGGGTTTAGGGAAATGGCTTCTAAACCTTTCTATGCGTTGTTCTTGTGAGATTCAAAGCCCTAGTTACTTTTTCAAACAATTTGATCACTTTGTTTCAATTTGAGTCTATGAACAGTGATTTTCCAAATTTCTTGCTTCTAGGGTTTAGGATATGCTTAGGGTTTAGGGAAATGGCTTCCAAACCATTCAATGCATTGTTCTTGTGAGATTCAAAGCCCTAGTTACTTTTTCAAACAATTTGATCACTTTGTTTCAATTTGAGTCTATGAACAGTGATTTTCCAAACTTCTTGCTTCTAGGGTTTAGGATTTGCTTAGGGTTTAGGGAAATGGCTTCTAAACCTTTCAATATGTTTTTCTTTTGAGATTCAATGCCCTAGTTACTTTTTCAACCAATTTGATCACTTTGTTTCAATTTGAGTCTATGAACAGTGATTTTCCAAACTTCTTGCTTCTAGGGTTTAGGATTTGCTTAGTGATACGTGCAAAAGCAATCGCCAATTTAAACCCTGAAAATGTCGAGCGTTAGTATAGAATAAGCAGGGATCGTTCAAAACCGGGGATTGAGGGTGCTAACATGTGAGAAACAAATTAATAAAACAATATACAAGTTACGAAAATTATAAGAACATTTACAAGTTTTACAAAAATTAGAATTTACAAGTTACAAGCATGCATAAAATTAGAACAAACAAAAGTTAGAGAGCAAGCATACATACATAGCACACGAAATTAGAAGACAAGAATGAGAAATCAATAAATTATACAAGTATATATATAGACAATTCGAAAAGAAGAGAGAAATTAAGTTAGAAAAGGTTTTGGAATCCTACTCCTATTTATACACAATTTACAAGT
Source organism: Rosa lucieae (assembly GCA_024704745.1). Lineage (NCBI taxonomy): Eukaryota > Viridiplantae > Streptophyta > Magnoliopsida > Rosales > Rosaceae > Rosa > Rosa lucieae. Next base: position 969 of record JANPXK010000662.1, read on the forward strand.
CATAATTATATTAGGAATCCACATACAACAAGGAATACTACTTCTATAAGGATTAGGAAGTCAAATACAATTAGGAAACAAATTAGAAGCAAAGTCAAATAAGGACTCCTAAGTCAAAACTAACTCTAACTACTTTCCCTAAAAATTAGGAGACAATCCCTAAAAAATAGGAACACATAACAAACACATAACAAACTCCTAAAAACCACCAAATTAATTCCTAGAAAACACTAACACATATTTACTATTCACGGAGACACTATTCACGAATTAAAAATATTTATTTTTTTATTTTTATTTTTATTATCTAAGTTAACATGCTACCTAAAAATCTAAGTTAATTTTATTTATTTACACAAACAAGAAAACATAAAGATGGGGGGTTTTTGAAGATTGAAATCATAAAATTTCCAGAAAAATAAAGTTTAAAATCGTTTCTATACAAAGGTGGGAAAAGAAGAACTTTTGGAAAACAATTCATCAAGAACAATTCAAGAACAACATATTCATGCATCCCTTAATCTTTATTAATTACCAAGAACACCATCAATCAAGACACAAAGATCAAAGCAACCAATGTCCCTTTTAACTTTCTTTCTTATGTTAACCGAAATAGCAAAGCACTAGACCAATTTATTTCGAAAAGTAGACATCACACAATCAAAGCAACTGCGTTGAAAATCCGTTTTCAAATCATTAAGTTCAAGAAAGAATTGATGAACATGCAAATCCAAGCACTCAAAGCAAGTCAATTCATCACATGCATAATCTGATTTCGACTCAAAGCAAGCCTTTACTACTTATTTCGAATTAAGGTTCACAAAGCATCAACCCTAATTACTAGCAAGTTACATGCAAGTCATACTAATTGTTTGTCAGACTTAGAAAATCGTTGACATGTAATGAAGCACAAAACCAGATTATTATTCTTTAAATTCGGCAATTAATCAACATCAAGAACACATAAACACATCAATCATGAAAAGAACTATCTAAATTGCATCCAAAAATCAGTTTGTCACATCATAGTTTCGGTTTAAACAACAGAAATTCCAAAGCAGAAATTCTGACTACAAGAAAGCCAAAACCGTAAGAATACATGAAAAGATGATGGTGTGGACAACCCTTGATCACGTCCCAAGGTCCAAAGCAGATCCAAGATGGTGCACAAGTGATGATCACGGCTAGGAAGATGGATGGTTACGGCCTTGCTCCTTGAAGATTGCGAAAACCTGAAAACTAGAGAGAACAAGTGAGAATACGAAATTGTGGAGAATAAAGTGTCACCCCTGAACGTCTAATACACAAGGTATATATAGTAGAACGTCCCAAGGCTCTCCCAATTCGTTTCTACTTAGTTTCTCTTAGTTCGTGTTGATTTAGGACTTCTTTCTCACAAAACAGATTTCCGGCAGGTATGACCTCAGTCCACTAAAACGGCCATAACTTCCTCTAGAAAATAGCTATTGATGAACCGTAAAAAGCTCTGGAAACTAGACATCAGTAGCTTTCCAACCATATAAAGATCATAATTTTCTGAGCTCTGAGCAATTTATTGCACTCCGTTGAAGTTGACTGATCTGCACAGGCAGATTTCCGAATCTGTAATGGATTTGACTTTTAATGCACAAGTTGAGTCCAATTCGGTTTTCCTTCACATCACATGCCTCTCACATGTCTTCCACGCCTATTATGAAGTAGAAACGTCAAGAACTCCCTAGAACCTTCAAGAATCTCACGGCAATTCCAATCCTTACTCAACAAGAAGTCCAAATTCCACATTGCTTTGTAATTCGTATTTCTTGTTGCTTCTTCTTCCATGTGCACGGCATATGATCTTCTTGAGACTTCTAGATGCTTCATGGATGTTCCATAGACTTCTCCTAGCTTCCACAGGTCTCCTAGTATGAGTAGAACTCCATATGCAAGTAGGTTTCCTAGTTGAATACTGCTTCCTTTTCCGAGATGCTTCTACACTCTTCCGGAACCTTCTTGAGTAATCCTTATCCAACAGGGACTCCTTGTCACACTAGGATTCCTTATCTGAGTAGGATTGGGTTTCCTTGTCCAAGTAGAACTTCTAATTTCCGCGACTTAAGAGTTTGAATCCAAGTCAGCTTCTGATTCCTACTCCAACTAGGATTCCTTTTCCTAGTCAAACTGGGAGAACTTCCATTTCTTCATTTCTTCTCATTTCTGCGCCACTTGTGCCTTCCTTAGCCATTTTTGGACTTTGAGACTTCATTTTACCTGCAAAACACTAACTAAGTTAAATTGATCAAGATAAAGGAAATAACTTAGCAAAATATAGGGTTTAAACATTATAAACGTCGCATTTTATGCTCCTATCAAATTCCCCCACACTTAGCTTTTGCTAGTCCCTTAGCAAAATCAACATAACAAACTAAAAAGACCACAACACAAAACAAAGAAACTAACGAAAATAACTAAGTATAAAGAACGAAAACACAAGGACACAAAAACTCAAACAAAAGAAAACGCAAAGAAGACTTAAACGAAAATCAAAACCGAAACAAAGACCATGACGTTGACAAACACAATGACCTCTAAGCCCTTTAACATATTGTCTCAGAAATCTCTTACTTTCAAGTCACCAAGATTAGCACTTAACCAAGCATCACATCTTCAAGATATTCAAGAGTTAATTACAAGATATAATCCACATATAAGCATGTAAGACTTGGGGGTAAACAATGGTGGTGGGTTCTTTAACATATTTCAAACAAGTCATGATTCAAACCTCACATGGATAAATCACTCTTTCTTCTCTCAGATTCAAGGCTCATGCTTAAAAGCTTATCACTCAATTATATGTGAAAGATTACAAAGTAGATCACATATGCAAGAAACGAAAGCACACATATATATTTTTTTTTTCAAAGATCTCATGAAAGATATCAACTACTTGCACAGATGAACCCAAGCCATAAGTTCAACAGTCATAACTCATCTCCACAGATCAAAGGCTGTCCCATCTTAAGGATCAAAGAGGTCTTACAATTTAAGGTTGTAATGGGGCCAAGGCTTAAGGTTAAAAGAAACGAAGGGATAGGAAAATCACAAAGTATCCTAAAAACCTATCACTTAGGGTCTAGGGAAATGGCTTCCAAACCTTTCAATGCATTGTTCTTGTGAGATTCAAAGCCCTAGTTACTTTTTCAAACAATTTGATCACTTTGTTTCAATTTGAGTCTATGAACAGTGATTTTCCAAACTTCTTGCTTCTAGGGTTTAGGATTTGCTTAGGGTTTAGGGAAATGGCTTCTTACCCTTTCAATATATTTTTCTTTTGAGATTCAATGCCCTAGTTAGTTTTTCAACTAATTTGATCACTTTGTTTCAATTTGAGTCTATGAACAGTGATTTTCCAAACTTCTTGCTTGTAGGGTTTAGGATTTGCTTGGGTTTAATGGCTTCTAAACCTTTCTATGCGTTGTTCTGTGAGATTCAATGCCCAGTTACTTTTCAAACAATTTGATCACTTTGATTCAATTTGAGCCTATGAACAGTGATTTTCCAAACTTCTTGCTTCTAGGGTTTTGGGAAATGGCTTCTAAACCTTTCAATATGTTTTTCTTTTGAGATTCAATGCCCTAGTTAGTTTTTCAACCAATTTGATCACTTTGTTTCAATTTGAGTCTATGAACAGTGATTTTCCAAACTTCTTGCTTCTAGGGTTTAGGATTTGCTTAGGGTTTAGGGAAATGGCTTCTAAACCTTTCTATGCGTTGTTCTTGTGAGATTCAATGCCCTAGTTACTTTTTCAAACAATTTGATCACTTTGTTTCAATTTGAGTCTATGAACAGTGATTTTCCAAACTTCTTGCTTCTAGGGTTTAGGATTTGCTTAGGGTTTAGGGAAATGGCTTCTAAACCTTTCAATATGTTTTTCTTTTGAGATTCAATGCCCTAGTTACTTTTTCAACCAATTTGATCACTTTGTTTCAATTTGAGTCTATGAACAGTGATTTTCCAAACTTCTTGCTTCTAGGGTTTAGGATTTGCTTAGGGTCTAGGGAAATGGCTTCCAAACCTTTCAATGCATTGTTCTTGTGAGATTCAAAGCCCTAGTTACTTTTTCAAACAATTTGATCACTTTGTTTCAATTTGAGTCTATGAACAGTGATTTTCCAAACTTCTTGCTTCTAGGGTTTAGGATTTGCTTAGGGTTTAGGGAAATGGCTTCTATGCCTTTCAATATGTTTTTCTTTTGAGATTCAATGCCCTAGTTAGTTTTTCAACTAATTTGATCACTTTGTTTCAATTTGAGTCTATGAACAGTGATTTTCCAAACTTCTTGCTTGTAGGGTTTAGGATTTGCTTGGGGTTTAGGGAAATGGCTTCTAAACCTTTCTATGCGTTGTTCTTGTGAGATTCATTGTGAGATTCAATGCCCTAGTTACGTTTTTCAAACAATTTGATCACTTTGATTCAATTTGAGCTATGAAACAGTGATTTTTCCAAACTTCTTGCTTCTAGGGTTTAGGATTTGCTTAGGGTTTTGGGAAATGGCTTCTAAACCTTTCAATATGTTTTTCTTTTGAGATTCAATGCCCTAGTTAGTTTTTCAACCAATTTGATCACTTTGTTTCAATTTGAGTCTACGAACAGTGATTTTCCAAACTTCTTGCTTCTAGGGTTTAGGATTTGCTTAGGGTTTAGGGAAATGGCTTCTAAACCTCTCTATGCGTTGTTCTTGTGAGATTCAATGCCCTAGTTACTTTTTCAAACAATTTGATCACTTTGATTCAATTTGAGCCTATGAACAGTGATTTTCCAAACTTCTTGCTTCTAGGGTATAGGATTTGCTTAGGGTTTAGGGAATTGGCTTCTAAACCTTTCAATATGTTGTTCTGTTGAGATTCAATGCCCTAGTTAGTTTTTCAACCAATTTGATCACTTTGTTTCAATTTGAGTCTATGAACAGTGATTTTCCAAACTTCTTGCTTCTAGGGTTTAGGATTTTCTTAGGGTCTAGGGAAATGGCTTCCAAACCTTTCAATGCATTGTTCTTGTGAGATTCAAAGCCCTAGTTACTTTTTCAAACAATTTGATCACTTTGTTTCAATTTGAGTCTATGAACAGTGATTTTCCAAACTTCTTGCTTCTAGGGTTTAGGATTTGCTTAGGGTTTAGGGAAATGGCTTCCAAACCTTTCAATGCATTGTTCTTGTGAGATTCAAAGCCCTAGTTACTTTTTCAAACAATTTGATCACTTTGATTCAATTTGAGCCTATGAACAGTGATTTTCCAAACTTCTTGCTTCTAGGGTTTAGGATTTGCTTAGGGTTTTGGGAAATGGCTTCTAAACCTTTCAATATGTTTTTCTTTTGAGATTCAATGCCCTAGTTAGTTTTTCAACCAATTTGATCACTTTGTTTCAATTTGAGTCTATGAACAGTGATTTTCCAAACTTCTTGCTTCTAGGGTTTAGGATTTGCTTAGGGTTTAGGGAAATGGCTTCTAAACCTTTCTATGCGTTGTTCTTGTGAGATTCAATGCCCTAGTTACTTTTTCAAACAATTTGATCACTTTGATTCAATTTCAGCCTATGAACAGTGATTTTCCAAACTTCTTGCTTCTCGGGTTTAGGATTTGCTTAGGGTCTAGGGAATTGGCTTCTAAACCTTTCAATATGTTGTTCTGTTGAGATTCAATGCCCTAGTTAGTTTTTCAACCAATTTGATCACTTTGTTTCAATTTGAGTCTATGAACAGTGATTTTCCAAACTTCTTGCTTCAAGGGTTTAGGGAAATGGCTTCTAAACCTTTCTATGCGTTGTTCTTGTGAGATTCAAAGCCCTAGTTACTTTTTCAAACAATTTGATCACTTTGTTTCAATTTGAGTCTATGAACAGTGATTTTCCAAACTTCTTGCTTCTAGGGTTTAGGATTTGCTTAGGGTTTTGGGAAATGGCTTCTAAACCTTTCAATATGTTTTTCTTTTGAGATTCAATGCCCTAGTTAGTTTTTCAACCAATTTGATCACTTTGTTTCAATTTGAGTCTATGAACAGTGATTTTCCAAACTTCTTGCTTCTAGGGTTTAGGATTTGCTTAGGGTTTTGGGAAATGGCTTCTAAACCTTTCAATATGTTTTTCTTTTGAGATTCAATGCCCTAGTTAGTTTTTCAACCAATTTGATCACTTTGTTTCAATTTGAGTCTATGAACAGTGATTTTCCAAACTTCTTGCTTCTAGGGTTTAGGATTTTCTTAGGGTCTAGGGAAATGGCTTCTAAACCTTTCAATATGTTTTTCTTTTGAGATTCAATGCCCTAGTTAGTTTTTCAACCAATTTGATCACTTTGTTTCAATTTGAGTCTATGAACAGTGATTTTCCAAACTTCTTGCTTCTAGGGTTTAGGGAAATGGCTTCTAAACCTTTCAATGCGTTGTTCTTGTGAGATTCAAAGCCCTAGTTACTTTTTCAAACAATTTGATCACTTTGTTTCAATTTGAGTCTATGAACAGTGATTTTCCAAACTTCTTGCTTCTAGGGTTTAGGGAAATGGCTTCCAAACCTTTCAATGCATTGTTCTTGTGAGATTCAAAGCCCTAGTTACTTTTTCAAACAATTTGATCACTTTGATTCAATTTGAGCCTATGAACAGTGATTTTCCAAACTTCTTGCTTCTAGGGTTTAGGATTTGCTTAGGGTTTTGGGAAATGGCTTCTAAACCTTTCAATATGTTTTTCTTTTGAGATTCAATGCCCTAGTTAGTTTTTCAACCAATTTGATCACTTTGTTTCAATTTGAGTCTATGAACAGTGATTTTCCAAACTTCTTGCTTCTAGGTTAGGATTTGGATTTTAGGGTTTAGGGAAATGGCTTCTAAACCTTTCTATGCGTTGTTCTTGTGAGATTCAATGCCCTAGTTACTTTTTCAAACAATTTGATCACTTTGTTTCAATTTGAGTCTATGAACAGTGATTTTCCAAACTTCTTGCTTCTAGGGTTTAGGATTTGCTTAGGGTTTAGGGAAATGGCTTCCAAACCTTTCAATGCATTGTTCTTGTGAGATTCAAAGCCCTAGTTACTTTTTCAAACAATTTGATCACTTTGTTTCAATTTGAGTCTATGAACAGTGATTTTCCAAACTTCTTGCTTCTAGGGTTTAGGATTTGCTTAGGGTTTAGGGAAATGGCTTCTAAACCTTTCAATATGTTTTTCTTTTGAGATTCAATGCCCTAGTTAGTTTTTCAACCAATTTGATCACTTTGTTTCAATTTGAGTCTATGAACAGTGATTTTCCAAACTTCTTGCTTCTAGGGTTTAGGATTTGCTTAGGGTTTAGGGAAATGGCTTCTAAACCTTTCTATGCGTTGTTCTTGTGAGATTCAATGCCCTAGTTACTTTTTCAAACAATTTGATCACTTTGATTCAATTTGAGCCTATGAACAGTGATTTTCCAAACTTCTTGCTTCTAGGGTTTAGGATTTGCTTAGGGTTTTGGGAAATGGCTTCTAAACCTTTCAATATGTTTTTCTTTTGAGATTCAATGCCCTAGTTAGTTTTTCAACCAATTTGATCACTTTGTTTCAATTTGAGTCTACGAACAGTGATTTTCCAAACTTCTTGCTTCTAGGGTTTAGGATTTGCTTAGGGTTTAGGGAAATGGCTTCTAAACCTTTCTATGCGTTGTTCTTGTGAGATTCAATGCCCTAGTTACTTTTTCAAACAATTTGATCACTTTGATTCAATTTGAGCCTATGAACAGTGATTTTCCAAACTTCTTGCTTCTAGGGTTTAGGATTTTCTTAGGGTCTAGGGAAATGGCTTCCAAACCTTTCAATGCATTGTTCTTGTGAGATTCAATGCCCTAGTTAGTTTTTCAACCAATTTGATCACTTTGTTTCAATTTGAGTCTATGAACAGTGATTTTCCAAACTTCTTGCTTCTAGGGTATAGGATTTGCTTAGGGTTTAGGGAATTGGCTTCTAAACCTTTCAATATGTTGTTCTGTTGAGATTCAATGCCCTAGTTAGTTTTTCAACCAATTTGATCACTTTGTTTCAATTTGAGTCTATGAACAGTGATTTTCCAAACTTCTTGCTTCTAGGGTTTAGGATTTTCTTAGGGTCTAGGGAAATGGCTTCCAAACCTTTCAATGCATTGTTCTTGTGAGATTCAAAGCCCTAGTTACTTTTTCAAACAATTTGATCACTTTGTTTCAATTTGAGTCTATCAACAGTGATTTTCCAAACTTCTTGCTTCTAGGGTATAGGATTTGCTTAGTGTTTAGGGAAATGGCTTCCAAACCTTTCAATGCATTGTTCTTGTGAGATTCAAAGCCCTAGTTACTTTTTCAAACAATTTGATCACTTTGATTCAATTTGAGCCTATGAACAGTGATTTTCCAAACTTCTTGCTTCTAGGGTTTAGGATTTTCTTAGCGTCTAGGGAAATGGCTTCCAAACCTTTCAATGCATTGTTCTTGTGAGATTCAATGCCCTAGTTAGTTTTTCAACCAGTTTGATCACTTTGTTTCAATTTGAGTCTACGAACAGTGATTTTCCAAACTTCTTGCTTCTAGGGTTTAGGATTTGCTTAGGGTTTAGGGAATTGGCTTCTAAACCTTTCAATATGTTGTTCTGTTGAGATTCAATGCCCTAGTTAGTTTTTCAACCAATTTGATCACTTTGTTTCAATTTGAGTCTATGAACAGTGATTTTCCAAACTTCTTGCTTCAAGGGTTTAGGGAAATGGCTTCTAAACCTTTCTATGCGTTGTTCTTGTGAGATTCAAAGCCCTAGTTACTTTTTCAAACAATTTGATCACTTTGTTTCAATTTGAGTCTATGAACAGTGATTTTCCAAACTTCTTGCTTCTAGGGTATAGGATTTGCTTAGTGTTTAGGGAAATGGCTTCCAAACCTTTCAATGCATTGTTCTTGTGAGATTCAAAGCCCTAGTTACTTTTTCAAACAATTTGATCACTTTGATTCAATTTGAGCCTATGAACAGTGATTTTCCAAACTTCTTGCTTCTAGGGTTTAGGATTTGCTTAGGGTTTTGGGAAATGGCTTCTAAACCTTTCAATATGTTTTTCTTTTGAGATTCAATGCCCTAGTTAGTTTTTCAACCAATTTGATCACTTTGTTTCAATTTGAGTCTATGAACAGTGATTTTCCAAACTTCTTGCTTCTAGGGTTTAGGATTTGTTTAGGGTTTAGGGAAATGGCTTCTAAACCTTTCTATGCGTTGTTCTTGTGAGATTCAAAGCCCTAGTTACTTTTTCAAACAATTTGATCACTTTGTTTCAATTTGAGTCTATGAACAGTGATTTTCCAAACTTCTTGCTTCTAGGGTTTAGGATTTCCTTAGGGTTTAGGGAAATGGCTTCCAAACCTTTCAATGCATTGTTCTTCTGAGATTCAAAGCCCTAGTTACTTTTTCAAACAATTTGATCACTTTGTTTCAATTTGAGTCTATGAACAGTGATTTTCCAAACTTCTTGCTTCTAGGGTTTAGGATTTGCTTAGGGTTTAGGGAAATGGCTTCTAAACCTTTCAATATGTTTTTCTTTTGAGATTCAATGCCCTAGTTAGTTTTTCAACCAATTTGATCACTTTGTTTCAATTTGAGTCTATGAACCGTGATTTTCCAAACTTCTTGCTTGTAGGGTTTAGGATTTGCTTAGGGTTTAGGGAAATGGCTTCTAAACCTTTCTATGCGTTGTTCTTGTGAGATTCAATGCCCTAGTTACTTTTTCAAACAATTTGACCACTTTGAATCAATTTGAGCCTATGAACAGTTATTTTCCAAACTTCTTGCTTCTAGGGTTTAGGATTTGCTTAGGGTTTTGGGAAATGGCTTCTAAACCTTTCAATATGTTTTTCTTTTGAGATTCAATGCCCTAGTTAGTTTTTCAACCAATTTGATCACTTTGTTTCAATTTGAGTCTACGAACAGTGATTTTCCTATGGCTTGGGTCCATCTGTGCAAGTAGTTGGTATCCTTCATGAGATCTTTAAAAGAAAATTATACATGTGCTTTCGTTTCTTACATTATGTGATATACTTGTTATCTTTCACATATACTTGAGTGTATAAGCTTTTAAGCATTGCCATGATCTGAGAGAAGAAAGAGTGGATATACCTTGTGAGGATTGAATCAAACTTGTTTAAAACATGCTTGACAGAAACCATCACCATTGTTACAACCAAGTCCTACTGTGTATGTGTAAATTATGTGTTTCAATTAACTCCTCTCGAATGCCTAACATTGAATTTTGGTTAAGTGCTAACTCTTGGTGTTGTGAAAGTAAGAGCCTGCTGAACACTCGTTGAAGGGCAATAGAGTCATTGTTTTTTTGGGTCTTATTTCGTTGAGTCTTAGTGTGGTGTGATTTTGCTAAGGGACTAGCAAAAGCTAAGTGTGGGGGAATTTGATAGGAGCATTTTAATGCGACGTTTTACTTGTTTTTCCCTACATTTCTTGCGTTATTTCCTTAATAAAACCCTGTTTAGGAAAGTTTCCATTCTTTGAATGGGAAAGTTCCTATTTGTAGAAAGTTTCTATATTTGTAGTTTCTATTTATTTTTTTTAGGTTTCCATTTTCGGTAGTTTCTATTTTTCTTTCTTAGAAAGTTTCCCATTTTCAGTTTAGGAAAGTTGCCATTTTCATTTTAGGAAAGTTTCTATTTTTCTTACTAGTTTCTATTTTCAGGACCTCCGAGCTAGAAAGTGGAAATGAACTCACAAATGGAAAGAGGAGCTTGCGATCACCAAAGGGAGCAAAGATGAAGAACAATGAGCCACAGAAATGAGCAGAAATGAAGAAAAGAAGTTTTCCTGGTCCAACCAGGAAACCCTGCGGAAAGGAGGAAAGCCCACCAATGAAGTTTCCAACGTTACTATGAAAAAGAAATGGAAAAATAAAGTGTTGAGACGTTGGAAATGACATGGCATAGAAGTGACGCATGGAGGCCCAAAACTCTCAAGACTTGTTGGATTTTCGGCTAATTGGATAAAGCCCACCAAAGCCCATGAACTAGGGTTTGTGACGCAAACCCTAGCCCTAAAGATGTGTTTGCCGTGAATTTGCAAGAGAGAAACAAGGAGAGCGTCCAAGAAAATCAGAAATTAAAAGGAGATTTTCTAGGGCTATTTTTATGGAAATAAATCAGAGAAAAACCCTAGAGACTTCCTAGCCGTCCAAGCCAAGAGGAAAAGGGGAATGCCGTGCAAAATAAAGAAGAAACCCTAGAGAATTCGGCAAAGATATTTATCTTAGAGTTTTAAGGAAAGAGAATGTGTGGTGACCAGAAAAGCTAAAAGGAGTCTAGTTCATCCCTAATTCCTAAAAAGATTGGCCGAAATTAAACAAGAAAAATCAGAAATTATCTCAAGGAATTTCGGCAATATTTAGGGAATTAATATTGGAATTTTGTGATTGGTTGAACCACCTCATAGGGCTTATGTGGCAGCAAGCATTGGAGGAAATTATGTGGAGAAGCATTGTGCCGTGAGTTTCTCTAGGGTTTTACACGGCTTGGAAGACCTAGCCGTCCCCTATATATTCATCTCTTCTCTCAACGTCAAGGGTCCTAGTTCCCACTTTTACGTTTTATACTTTGAGAAAAAAATCAGAAAACTCTATAGCCTAGCCGTGCTCCTCTCCATCCTCTAGGGCAACCACGAAGTGCAAGCAAGGCCAAGGAAGAAGAAGACAAGCCGTGAACACCATCCACCCTCCACCTTGAAGATTGCTTTCGAAATTCAAGAGACCACATCATCACTTCATCCATCTCATCTTCATCACGGGTGTAATCCGATTATCCTTGTAACTTTGTTTGTATTTTCGTTGGTTTGCCTTAGTTGACATATGTATGAACGAATTTGTTTTCTGAAATTTTATGATTAATTGTTAATTTTCAGATTCATATATTGTGATTTATGGTTGCTTTTGTGTAAGTGTTTGATTGAATTTGCATGATAGAAATCGTTTGTATGATATCTTGAATGGTTCGAAACATTTAGGGTTTTTATGTGAATGTTGCTACGAATTGAGAACATGAATCAACTTTTTGGTTTTGTGTTCTTGAATCAATAAGTAGTAAAGGTTTTGTACAAAAACCGAAATTTAATCAAAGGAGATTGCAATTAGGTGAACTTTTTCATACTAAGTTGCACATTTGAATTGATAGCCTTCTTGAACTTCTTGCGTTAAACATGTGATTGACTAGCTTTCTAGGGCTTGAATGCATGTTTGATAGGATTAATTTAGGTGCTTTCACTTAGGTTAATTAGCATTGAAAGTAAAATATGGGAAATTGTTTGCTTAGAACGTTTCACATGATCAATTCCTCTTGCATGACTATGATGAACAATGATGAACTTGAATTAACTTTGATTATATGTTTCGATTTGATCTTTGTTCTTGCATTCCTTGTAATTTTATGTTTTTGCATTTTAATTGTTTTCTTTAACTTAGTTAATTTTCGAAAACCAAAAACCAAAAATCCCCCTTTTTCGTAAATATGTATATACTTTGTTATATTTTTGTAAATATTATACTTTGTTTTAATTTTAATTGTTTTAATTGTTTACATTGACAGGTGTACCCTCAATCCCCGGAATAGAACGATCCCTATTTACTTTATACTACTAATGACATTTCAGGGTTAAATTATGCGCTTGCTAAAAGCGACATCAATTTTTGGCGCCGTTGCCGGGGATTGAAAAATCATTTGTCATATTGTGAATATATGTGTTTTGTTTATATTGTGACCGAAAAAAAAAAAAAAAAAAAAAATTACTTGTTAATTATTTTGTAATTGTCGAAAATTAGTTAATTAATTACTTAGGTTGTTATTTTTATTGTTGAATACAAGTTTAATTGTAGGTTGTAAATTAAAGAAGGAATAGGTGAAGTCGTGTTTATTAATATTGGCCTAAACCCCTTATTGGTACCTAGTCCAGGTCCCTTAAGGTTGAGGGCGGCCTTTATTAACATTCATTGAACTGTCTTCACACTTAGGACCTTTTTCATCCAAGTAAGTATAGCCTATGTGGGATGGTGTCTAGGAAAGGGGACAACGCTCATGACAGGTTCTTGAATCCAGAAGTGCATGCAAATGGGCCTAAACCCAATGGGAGTAGCTCATGCCAAAATGGATTCTACCTCTCGTGGTCGCCCTCCCCTACCTGGCCATTTCAGTAAGGTTGCCCAAAGGATGTAGGAGGGACTTTGTGTCTAGACGACTATACTTGGGCCGCACGTCCTCTTGATTTACCGCTTGGAATTGAATTTGAAATCAATGATATATATAACAAATGAAAATATTGTGATTCACTAAGGTATATTGGATTAAACATAGTCTTGAGAAGGGTAGCTGTTTCAGTCCCATTGCACATCGAGACTCCCTGTTCCCGTACCTAAGTGTTGAAAATAATTGTAAAGAAAATGAAATAATAGAGCTTTTGTAACTAATTTCGTAAAAAAAAAAAAAAAAAAAAAAAAAAAGAGAAAAAAAGAAGAAAAAGAAAAAAAAAAAAATTTTGACGTTTTGTTGTGTGTTTTGAAAGTTTTGTAAATGTGTCTAATCTTGTTAAACAAAAGAAATGTAAAGAATTAATTATAATATTGTTAAATTCTGATTGTTATAAGTGTGTAAAATCGTATGAGTAGATAAGGGCCCTTTTGTTAATATTGGCCTTAACCCTTCATTAGTGCCTTTCTAAGGTCTTATGAGGTTGAGGGCGGCTTTTATTAGCATTTGGAGAACTGTCTAACACATGAGTTCTTTTCAAGCTGAGTAAGGGGCATATAGGTGGTGTCTTAGGTTGAGACCCTGGGTGATGGGTTCAAATTGGATCTCAGAGATACTATAGACCGTGCGTAAACCACAATGTGGGAGTAGCCGATAGGGGCCTAAACCTCAATGAGGGAGTAGCCTCCGTAGTGTCACCAAAATGAGTCCTCCCTCTCACTTACCTCTTAATCTGGCCATCTAGCCTTCTGAAACAAAGGAAAGTGACTTATGTCTAGGCGACTATCCCTAGATCGTAGCTCACCAATAGTAGTGGTTTCTATTGGGCTCGACTTGCAACTTGTAATCAATTGAGATATTAACTATATTTGTAAAGATAATAAGATACTTGAACATAACCTTCACTTGTAAATTGTGTGTTTTGTATATTTTATACTTGTATAAATTTCTTATGTGGTTTATTTGTGAAAAGATTGTGGATATTTTGTAATTTATACTTCTCTTTATACTTGTATAAATCATAAATAGTAAAGTCGTGAATAGTAACTTGTGAATAGTGACTCGTGAATAGTAAAGTTGATGTATAAATCACTAATTTGTAATTAGTTTACTTTATACTTTCTAACTTCTTTAAATTTTAATGATGTTCAGGATTCCTATGAATGACCGAGCCTTTTGGACCCTCCAAAATAAAGGAAATTGAAGCAAGGCTCCTCGTTTGAAGGGTCCCTCACTCCTTGAGTTCACAAGTCCTTCTCCTTCAACATACAGAGAGTACACATTAACGAGCAAGGGAAGAGGACTTACTGTTCTGAGGAGTCTACATCACCTACACCAAGTCCATCTCCGCCTTCACGTTCACCTTCACCTGTGGTTTCATCCAACTCTACACCACACCTTCACCACCACCTGAAGAAGTCCAAGAAGAGAGAATGGCATCCATTAGGGAACTTTCCACCGCAACTGTTGAAGGAGGACCTCCTTCAGGCATAGTATACCCTGCCCCTGCAGCTGGAAGACAAGTAGAGTTTGAACTTAGAAGTGGACTGTTACACAAGCTCCCTATCTTCCATGGACTTAATATGGAGGATGCCAACAAGCACATTCGAGAATTTCAATCTGTTTGTGCAAACATGCAACCACAAGGGGCAGATGAGAATCTTCTGAAGATGAGAGCATTTCCATTCTCTCTAGCTGATAGAGCCAAGGACTGGCTATATGAACTTCCTGCAGGACGAATCACTTCATGGGAGACAATGAGAAAGGCCTTCTTGGAGAAATACTTCCCAGCTTCTAAGGTCATCACACTTAGGAAGAAGCTCAGTGGAATGAGCAGCCCATGATGAGTCCTATGCTGCCTACTATGAGAGGTTCAATTCCTTACTTGCACAATGTCCTCAACATCAGATGAAGGATGAGACCCTACTCACATGTTTCTACGAAGGACTCTTACCTTTGGAAAGGCAAATGTTGGATGCTGCGGCTGGAGGAGCCTTTGTGGATAAGTCACCTGCAGTTGGGAAGGAACTGATAGCTAATCGTGCCTTAAACACCCAACAATATGAGGGAGTAGGACACTCTACTCGTAGGGTCCATGAGATAAGCAAGAATACTGCCATTGAGGACCAACTGAATAAGCTTACTCTCCTCATGAACCAAGTGGTAAGTTCCAAGGGACCAAGTGCAACCATAGCTTGTGGAGTATGCTCTATGCAAGGGCATGTTACAGATCGTGCCCTCAACTCAATGAGAATGGAGGATGGGAATCTGCGAATGCTATTGGAGGTATCAAGGAGGATATCAAGGAGGACCTCAACGTCCTAGACATGACCCTTACTCCAATACTTACAACCCAGGATGGGGGACCATCCCAATTTCAAGTGGACCAACAATGACAACGTTCAGAATCCTCTTGGTGGGAATTTCCAACGTCCACAAGGGCCTTCATTCCAAGGATCATCTTTTCAAAGGCCTACATGCCTCCTCCTCCCCAGAACTCAGGCCCTTCAATGGCCCACTATGATAAAACATTGGAAGCCTTGACTAGTTCTACCAAGCCTTGACAAACTCTACTCAAGCTTTGATTCAAGGACAACAGACCCACACGAAGGACATTGCAGAGCTCAAAAGCAAATGGGTCAAGTTGTGGATTTCATGAGCAAGATCCACGAAACTGGAAAGCTCCCTAGTAACACAATACCTAACCCTAATGTGGAGAATGCATCAGTTGTTACTACAAGGAGTGGAAGAATGTTCATGGATCAACCAAAAGGGTCAAAGAAGGCCCAAGTGAGCATAGAGATTGAGGAAGACCAAGAACCCACCAAGTTGGGTATTGAGAAGGACCCTGCAACGTCCAAAGAAGAAACCAAGGCATCCTCACCATCAAAGGAAAACCGCAAATAAAAGGTAGTCATTCTAACCTTTACAATTCGGTTATTACTAACCCTCTTCTTCTCTCTTTGCCTTCCCAAGCAGGTTGCTAATCTAAGAAGGATGAAGTGCCAAGCTATCTTGGAAACTTTTCAAGAAGGTGCAATCAACACTCCCTCTCCTGAGGCCATTCAAGCAAATCCCTAAAGTATGCCAAATTTCTAAAGGAAGCTTTGCACACATAGGAGAAAACCGTGAAAAGGAAGGTGGTAAAGGTAAGTGAGAATGTCTCTGTGCTCCTAATCGAGAAATTCTCCAGAAAAGTGTAAGGATCCAGTGGAAGCTTTACATCTCCTGTGTACATTGGACTAATTCTAGATTTAAGAATGCCATGCTAGACTAGGTAGCTATCTGTTAATGTCATGCCTTACTCTGTTTATGAAACTCTAGGTCGGGGAACTTAAATCATGATAATGTTATCATTCAGATTGCAGATAGATCTCAATGCACTACCCTAAGGGTTATGTTGAGGATGTGCTTGTGACAAGTTGTGACTCTATATCTTCCCAGCGATTTCTTATGTCCTTTAGAGATGGAGGAGCCTCTCCCATGTAGTTCCAACCCTCTTTTGCAGGTCGTCCTTTCTTAAGGACGACTAGGACTAAAATTGATTGTTAGTTCTGGCACCTTACAATGGATTGATGGTGAAATTTTGGCTTCAACATCTTTGAAGCCATGAGGTATCCCTTTAGATTTGGTTCATCGATGTTTTTCTATTGATATTTGGATGAACTTGCGCAGAAAATGAGTTGCATATGCATGAGGATACCTTAGTCACGACCCTTGAAGGTGGGGTAGGGCTATACAAAGGAAGGGTCACCATTTCAGAGGAACAAGTTGA